>VDFB02000003.1:634143982-634207208 GCA_007258455.2 Sequoia sempervirens
CTCATCCTCAATATAAATTCTCAACAATTACACCCCAATAGGGCTTGAACCTTGGTGGCAAAAATAACAACACAATAACTTAACCATCACAACATGCCACTATTGGCTTTTGTAGTAATAACTTGAAATGTTAATACATGTATTAATATTTCCTATTTCAATAAAAAATTCTTGAAATTTGTTCTATTGAAAATACAACTTTTTCAATAGAATTTAAGTTTTGGCTAACTGCTTATCCAAAATAGAAAAAATAATTCATCTTTCTATGGAATGTCTCCTCTAGTGCATCATATATTTAAAAATAATAATAATAACCTTTAATTTTTCTTGAGAAAATAATGAACTCTATATTTTGGTATTGATAATCTATTTTTAGTAAAAAATAGAAAAAAATACAATCACTAATTAATTTATAGTAGTAAAAAAGTTATATTTTTAAAAATTACATGTATAGCTCTATGAAAAGAAGTTATAGATTTTTTTTAGTATCATTTGAGTAGAAGACAAAGGAAATTTAAAGTCAAAAAAATAATTTTCCTTTTTTGGTAAATTGGCCCCAAAGTAATGGCACGTGTATTTAGTGGACATTTCTAGATGAAAATTTTTTGACCCAAATTTAATTTACCTTAATTCTTCCAATTAGAACATATACATTTGACCAAAATTAACTTTAAATTAGAAATGTTTAAATTTATTTATGCTAATAAGTTTCAATCTGAACTGAGACATAATTTTGAACTTTCACCAATATAGGGTAGCATCACTTTGGTGCTAATTTAAAAAAGAAAATTTTAAATTATTTAAAAAAACTTGATGTTACTACCATTTCTTTTCTTGTAAATAATGTTTTGAAAAATCTTTAAATACCCTTTTATAGATCTAAATGTGTAGTTTTAAACAATATAATCATTTAAATATATTTTTTTTTATTTTTTTTTTTAGTAAAAGTGGTCATCAACAACAAAATGTAAGGTTTTTTAATGTTTTTTTACTAATATTTTAAAAAAATGTGACGTGCTAGAGGAGAGATTTCATTTTTTTGATTAAAATAAAATGGGTTTATGATAACGCCCAAACCCTATTACATAGGAATAGCACAACACAACTAAGTTTCCATACAAAATATAACCCAAATATAATCAAGTTTCCAAGAACAAAACAATACCCAAGGATCTAGCCTAAATTATGCCATACCATTTTTAATTGAACCTTACACCCTTAGCCCTGTGTGTAATTAGGATATAGGCTTAGGGAGATATTTCTTTTACTTTTGAATAAATAATCATGAAATATTTTTTCTAAGTGCTCAGACCTAGGAGAAGTGGGGGATGCCCCAATAGAGGGCCCATCCTTGGGTGTTACATAAATAGAGGAATGTCTAGTTAGAGATGTTGATCAATAAATAGTTGTATCAAAAGTACATATTTGCCACTTTAAAACTAAGGGCAATATAGGAATAGTGGAAATGGGTAGATGAACAACCAATTCATGAGTTGAGTGGAACTCACTTAGAGGAGCTAATGGAGTCATAGGAGCCTCACTAGGCCCAATAGGGGCAACCATTAGAGTGGGGGAATGCAACTCTATGTTAGAAATTAAGCTCTGTAGATACATAGTAAGGTAGTGGGGAAAGGGGATATACCAAAAAGTAGAGGAGGATGACCAAAAAATAGCATGGAGGCAATTTGAAGCCAAATTCCTAGTGGTAAAGAAACATTTGCACTAAAATTGGATGTCCTTGTAATTAATAGATTGAATCCAAGGATGATTATTCGCATAATTCAAGATCCATTAGGATACATGTAAAGGAGGTTTAGGTGAAGTTTGAAGAAGTAAATTTCACCTTTGAGAAGTGACAAGTAGAGCATTGTCAATGGCTTCAAAGGTAGAATTGCACTACTACAAGGGTAGATAATGAAATCTCACCCAAACTAATATTATTTGATAGAATATTTTAAGGGATTGAAAGAGGGAGACAAAGGATTAATTAAGAGAGCTCGTGTAGGCCCCACATTGAACCACCAATAGTTAACACAACCTCCCTATTATGAGAAGATTCAAAATATACTACAAAACTCCCTAACATATGGGTAAATCTTTATCCTACCCTCAATAAGTGGAATTTAATGCTAAAAAATCCAATGAGTTAAATCTAGGAGAGTAGGCCACAAATAGTTAAATAAAAAAATAGACCCTTGTTCATGAAAAGTACTTTATTTTCAATCACTTCCTACCCTAGAATCACCACTATAGTGGCCATTACATAGGGAAGAGGAATTTGTTTTTCAAAAGTGTGAGATTCATTTATAGAGGGACATTAGACATAGCATCCACATAGAAACCATGAGAGTGAAGGGGTGAAACACATGTTCAACAATATTCACATGTATAGTAGGCATAATGCAACCAACTTATGGATTAGATATCCTTTCAAACCCTAGCAGTGACCCTTATAAATTATCCATGAATTCCTTCCCTATAGACTCATTATAAAAGATGGAAACCCTATCAGGGTTCCTTGAGAAGAAAAAGGGGCACACAAGTTGTAAATAAATATATCACCACATATAGCAAACATAGGTGATAAAGGAGAACTGCCCCGCAAAATCCATCCACTAGTGCAATCTCACCAATAGCCAACATCCCCAAACCTATCACTAGATCACACAGGGTGGGGGTTTCAAGTTCAAGTAGGAAACCATCATTCAAAATTTTAAAATGGAATGGGAGTGATAAGGAAACCATTGTTAATTGTATATTGAGAGAGGTATTTCATGTTGAAATAATACAATTATTTTATATCTTCAATAAATAGTTGTGTCAAATTGTAGAGGCCCCTTAAAATAGTAATGCTTTAATATATAGGACTTTAAAGATATTTGTATGTATTTATGCATCGGTATGCATATATGTATATACATATATAAGTATATGTATATGTATGTATATACATACATACATACATACATACATACATAAATGCTTACATACATAAATACATTCATGTACATACATACATTCATACATACATACATACATACATGCGTACATATGTATGTACATATCATACATTAAAATTTAAAGTTATTAGTAAAAGGGAAAAAAATACTATAAAAAATGAGGCCTTGTGTAGACAAGAAAATAATAAAGGTAAATAAAATGGAAGATAATTTAAAACACACACAATACCTTCACTTAAAACCCTTCTTTCTTCTCAAATAGAGCTAAAGTGGAGTGCACCCTAGGTCCACTTGATTTTCTCCTTTTATGTATGGATGGAATGTGGTTTCTTATCAAACCAACAACATGATGATAGGATTGAGATGATAAGAGATCAAATGGATAGAAAATTATATGATAATGGAAAATTAGCTAAGTTATATAAAAATAGATAGAAAATACCACATGATAACAATAGGATAAGAGAAGATTATAAAATGGAATTAGAAACTTGTCATTTATAAAATTTTCATGAGAGAACTCAAGGTCCAAGATGGATTGGTTGATGGATGGATATGATTGATTAAGGATTGGGGTTTCAATTAAAGTTGTAGTCATGTAACAAGTGTTACATGAGGGATAAGGGCTAGGTTTAGGAATGGATTAAGGAAACATCCTTATGTGAAAGTCTAGGATTTGGAGATGTACTATGAAATGGATGGATGAGATGAAAAATTAGTTTGAATTTTTGGCAAGTGTCTAGGTTCAATAAATCTCGATAAGGTCTTAATTAGTCATGTGACTCTCTATAATTAAGTAAATAATAATAAATTTATTTAACTAGTTATTGAGGAGCTTGGGTGATGTGGAAGGATAAATTAATCATTTAATAAATAATAAATATTTATTTAATTAATTCAAGGGATAAAAGTGAAGGATAAATTAATTAAATAAACCATAAGTATTTATTTAATTAAAGTAGGGGATAAAGGTGAAGGATAAATTAGTTAAATAAATAATATATATTTATTTAATTAGAGTGGGGGATAAAGTTGAAGAATAAATTAGTTAAATAAATAATATATATTTATTTAATTAGAGTGGGGGATGAAGGTGAAGGATCAATTAGTTAAATAAATAATAAACATTTATTTAATTAGAGTGGGGAATAAAGGTGAAGGCTAAATTAATTAAATAAATAATAAATATTTATTTAATTGGAGTGGGGGATAAAGGTGAAGGATAAATTAATTAAAAATATAAGAAACATTTATTTAATTAGTGGCTAGGATAGAGTAAAATCAAGTGTGGTAAGGCATGGTCAAATTTTATGTGTCTACATTTTGCCCCTCTTAGAGATGATGCTACAACAAAAAGAAGTAATATCATCTCAAAGAAGAATAAAAAAATAGTTTGAGTAGGAAGGGACAAGGATTAGTGTCATGATGCTCCAGACTCAAGAAGGATGGGAGTTAGGTATGCTCTCTCAAGATGACATGCAGATTTAAAGAACAAAGCTGAGCTCTCAAAATGGATGGGAGAGTTAGATGATAAATGGTGTAAGGATAGAGGAAGATGATGGATGGAAGGGGAGAAAATATGGATGAGAACAATGCTGAAATGGTATAAGAACCTAGATTTGACATTGTACTTGATGTTATGCACCAATGTGTAAGGAACCGAGATAGCAATTTGTCAAGTATGTGATAAAAAAAGGTCAAACACAAATATATGCCTTATAACACCATGATATGAAGACCATGATACCCTTGTGGAAATGGAGTGCAAATAACATGATAAATATAAACAATGATAACACACAAGCAACAAGAAATCATGCACAACCAGCCAAAAAGCAAAACAAGATTATAGCCCTAGTTAAGTTGAAAACCATTTGATTTGATTGACTAGTTGATGATGACGGTGATAACCAAAGTTAATGAGAAGAAAAATGTGTACCCAAAGGATTGCGTTGTTAATGATAAGAACAACACTAGGATTGAGATGGATATTTATCCTTATATTATGATAATTAGGTAATGGATCAATATATATTTTGGTTGATTTGGATCAAAATCATGAATTGATTTTGGATGATGTGCTAGATTGCAAGTTGAATTGCATGGATTAGGATGAATTGTATTTTTATGGACTAGATTGAGATTTTTGGATTGGATGGAGGATAGAAGATAAATGGATTGAATATGATTGGATTGCATGGAGGATAGAAGATAAATGGACTGGATATGATAGGAAAATAGGATGTTTAGGAGGATATGATGGTTAGGATATTGGAACCAATGACAAAGGAAAACCAAGGCTTGGTAAAAGATGGATGAAGGAATTTATTATATAGGAGATAGAGGAATTGAGTGGATGGAGCTTGAAGGACTATGTTCTAAAGGAACACGATGCCCCACACTAGAGGTATTGCAATTAAGGATGAAAGATGGTGGAAAAAGGTGTGTGAGATGTAATGATAGTGCATAAGGGACATGGATTGTAGAGGAAGTAACTTTCATTGTCCAAAGCATGTATAGGTATTTTCCCCCCAGTTTTGATCAAGATCAAAGGAGGGAAGGGAGGATACATTTGGATAGGATGGAAGGAGGTAGATAGGATGAGGGATAAGAGACATGGAGGCTATGTAGGATGGAAGGTGTAAATATTTTACCCCTATCCTCTTCGAGATCAAAGGAGGAAAGGAAGGATGGATATAGATAGGATGGGCATATATATGATAAGGGATATGTGATGGAGGATATTGGGATGGAATATGTTGATATGGTGAGGTAGACTGGGTAAAATATTCATATGAAGGTTCTTAGCCTTGCCAAGATCAAAAGTGGAAAATGGAGGATGTACTTAGATAGGGGATGAGGGAAAGTGGAGGCTATGTATATGATGTGCTAGGTAGCATGGATGAAGCTTTTCCCCAAGTGCAGAGTGCAAGAGGATGAGGAGATTACACATGATGTCTATTTTCCAAATTATCTGCATGATACTTGCCTAAGGTAGAAGTGGTTTTCACCATTGGATGAATGATTTCTCTTTGCTTTTCTCATTTTGTATTTTTTTAATTTTTCTCTTTTTAGATATTTGGAATAGTATAGATGGATAAGAATGGGGATAAGCATGTGGAAATGTGGATTTGGAAGATAACTTGGATGGATGATAGGAAGATGTAGGAATGATTCAAAAATATAGTTCTATGGATGGTATCCATTAAAGATATGCTACAATGGACTATGGAAATTGGAAGTATGCTCATACAAATTAGTAGAATGATGGTAAGGGAGATGAAATGGATAGGGAGATGGAGAGGGATATGAATTTATGCAAAGAATTGGATTAAAGGAAGGATGAAATGATGAATGATAGATGTTGGATAATGGATGGGGTTTTGGAAGACTTGTGGATCAGTGGATGGAAATATTGGAAAGGTCAACATTGACACACACACCTTGAGGGATGGTGGAGTTGTGGAAGAGTGGATTTTGAATTTTGGCATTTAGATGAAGGAGTGGATATGGATTTTGAGATATAAGGGCCCAAAATGGATTTCAAAGATGGGGAATTTTTAGATAGAGTGTTAGAAGCTTTTTGAGGAATAGATTTTGATGCCAATTTATTTTTTTCTTTGGGATGCATCTTTTCTATGAGTAATTTGGGAATCCACATGGTTTTTTTCTTTAATTTTTTATTGTTTGGATTTTTTGGCACTTTGGATTTAGATTTATAATTTGGTTCAGATTTGGATTTTCTTTATCATGTATTTTTGAGGGGCCATGTTGATCCTCGTTGTGCATGTGGATTTTTAATTTATGCATTTTATGTTTGGAATCCAAATTGCTTCCAAGAGAAATATTATTGGTGGATGGAGAGGAATGATATGGAGATACTATGGATGGGTTGGTGTAGGTAGGATGTTTAAAGGATTTCAAGTATTTGTACCTTTGTTTATCTTGATTTATGATAGGATGAAAGTATTTTGAGATAAGGATGATAGAAGGATTTGTACCTTAAAGCAACACTTGAAACTAAATCTTATTAAAAAATTCAAAAATCTTCTAAATAAAAATATACACATCCAAAATGCCTCTATACATAAACACATAAATATTATGATAAATAAAGTTCATAATTCCAACATTATAGATTAGTTCCTAAATATATTTAGGAACAAAGATGGAAAATGTTATTAAAAACCTTCATGCTTTCAAACCCTTAGTAAGACTCTCATGTTTATGTATTGTGTTCTCATAAATGTGTGCATATATTCATTACTGATTGTTAGATACATATGTTCCTTTTGATATCTGTTAGGAGGATCTTCTCATTTTCATTTGGTCTTCCATGTGCATTAGGAAAAACTCAAAACACCTCTAAAACTATATCGGTATAACATCTAAAAACAATAGTGCCTATGAAAGAAAGAGATTGAAGTTACACGAGCCTATTGAATTAAAAAAGGAAAATTAACCAAGATTATCTATGATTTCATGTGGAAAGTCGACAATAGCCTAAGATAAGGGTGAACTATTGTTCAGTAGGATATGCATTTATAGTGTCCTGACAAGGCAACATATTGTTAATATATCCTAACTCTAGGGAGCTGCAAAACTGACAATTCAGATCTGATTATAGTAACTTAATTTGGAGTAGTGAATAAGCTCTACGAAAAATGTATAGATTTTCTAAACCTATGTTATGATAGTCTTCATTGTCTTGAACTATTTCATTATTTTAAGCTCTATACAAGAATTCGGTTCACATTTGTGTCAACTGTATCAAAGCAATTTCTTTTGGACTATCCAATGGTTTGAACCTGCAAACTAAGAGATTTTCCTCCTACCAATTATTTTTGTTTAATTTTTTATATCGTGATAACTTGTTAGGGATTGTGAAAATTTCTACAATCTATATTAACAATTATAATAGATTTCTGGATTTGATTATGCACAATTTTTATATCATCAACATTTTGGATCAAATTACATGATCCATCATCAGAATGAGATAATCAGAGAAAATATTTCATGTTGTTAATAATCTTCTATAATTTTATGGAAGATTTTATATCATTCATAAGATCATTTTTGTTATTTAACATAGGAGTATGAGTCTTCCATCAGAGAAAATATTTCATGTTGTTAAAAGGGATTTCATGTTGTTAATAATCTTCTATAATTTTATGGAAGATTTTATATCATTCATAAGATCATTTTTGTTATATAACATAGAAGTATGAGTCTTCCACTGAAACCTCTATGACTGAGAGCCAAGAATAATTATCGTTTTTGTTACTTGATATGGGAGCACAAGGCTTAGATTGAAAACTCTTCGACTGAAAACCAAGAATAATAGTCATTTTTGTTACTTGATATGGGAGCACAAGTCATAGACTGAAACTTCTTCGACTGAAACCCAAGAACAATAATCATTTTTGTTACTTGATATAGCCCAACCAAAAATCATAGACTGAAACCTCTTCAACTGAAAATCAAGAATAATAATTGTTTTTTTTACTTGATATGGAAGGAGAACCTGAGTCTGAAATCTCTGCGACTAAGAACCAAAAACAATAATTTTCTATATTAAACTAGAAATAAATCTTAAATAGAAGCTTGCCCAAACAAACCATAATTATTGTTATTGTTTTTATTGTAAGTACAGATGTTTTCTTGTCTTTGAATTCGGTTCATACACAGCTAGAGGTACAACGGATTATAACAATGACAACGACGCGGAAGGAGAGAAGAACCTAGTGAAATGTTTAAGAGGACGAGTTAATTGAGTTAACGTAACTCTTTCCTTTAGTGCCCGTGGTTCTGATAAACATACGGTATTCATTGAACGTCATCTGTCTGTACTTTAGAGGATTGGAATCATCTATCAGGTCCTTCGCAGGCCCAACTTGCTTGTTTCCGTTTGGATTACAAAAAATCACTATTGACATACGTTCCTTGTTATCGTTCACAATACTTCTGTGTTCTACACTTTTGTAGATGCCGTTTGTTAATATCTGCAGAAAAGAATTGAAATCTATAAGCACCAAGAATCTGCATGCAGTTACATGAATTCTGAAAAGAATGGTGAAATACCCACCTCAATCTGATCTCCAAGGTTTATTATGAGAGCATTAGGAACAGGACGTACAGGAATCCAGTAATCTCCCTTCCTAACCTGAAGACCTGAAACATCATTCTGAATGGTAATGCCTCCAGGGTCTGAGTGAGGAGAGAGACCAAATGTGAGGTCTGGTTGTGGGCATACTGGATAGTAATTTACTCTCACACATATGCCGATATCTTCTTCACCTCCAAAAGCATCTTCCAGATATTTGGGAGGAAGACCCAAATTTTGAGAGAATACAGACAGCAAAGTTGTGCACACTTGCAGAGCTCCATTGCAGTATTCTTTCATTGTAGGCCTGCAATCATGTTACCATTGCTAAGGTGTGAGAAACCCAAGAGAAAAAGTAAGAAATATTTGATTTCATGTAGACAGTACTGTACCTATTGCTTAGTACCTCCAGTTGATCCTCAAGGGCAAATGGAATGGTTGTACATCATATGTTGACATTATTTTTGTTTTATGTTCTTGGTTTGGGAGAGCCTCAAGCCTTGTAAACCGAATAAATTACAATATAGTAGGCAGAGCAAGTATGCCATTTACATCAAATCTATGCCTACTCAGGACTATTAGATAATCATTCTTATGCTTCAAAAATAAAACAAAGTATATAATATATCCGATCATTTGTTTAGTTTGTTCAGTTGGAAAACACTGCAAGTTAATAATTTAGTAAGATCTGATTCTTCTTTAAAAAAGATAAAAACCATGGGTGTCTATTTCATGCTTATGTGTATTGAAATTTTCTTGGTTTATTAAGGATCCGCTTATGCGATAGACACCTATTATAAAGAAAAACAAAGAAAATCTCAGCAGATGCATATATGTTGCCTGACGCAGATCCATGTAGCCAATCTCCAATATATTCCACAATAGATAAGCACAAGAGCAAGAAGACAGTGAAATAAAGATAGCATACAAAGATCAAAGCAGCGTCACAAGAGAATATGCTGCATAGACCATTTCATTCTGTATGACTTTATAGTTGATCCTATCAGAGCAAAACAAGTTATATACAGAAACATGATAGATAATTAGTTGGTATGAATTTTTAACATGCAGGATTGTTTTAGAATTAGCATGACTTTTTCGCAGCCAATGCAGGATTGTTTTTGAATTAACTGTGTATATTTTTTTCATTCAACATTCAGTGATCTATCATAAGAGGAGAGAAACAAAGGATTAGATTACAGACATAACCCCAAAAAAAAGCATAAAGAAGAGAGACGGCCCAGAGAGTGAAGAACATGATAGATAATTTACACGTACATAGTTAACATATATAATTTATAAATGACAGAAGAATTAAACCGATGAATGTAAATGGGATGTCTGCTGATGGAATGTCTAGTTAAATTCCACTGTAACTTACTTTTGTAGAATATTTAACAACAAAGAAGGAAGAAAGATATTCTGTTCAGCTCTATCATATTTTGTTACAGTAAATCAAAGAATATTTTTGAAGCCCAGCTTCTAAGGGATTCCATGACTTAAAAAGTAATAATCTAATAAAAATATTCATCCTATACAGTTCCAGCCAGGGCAATTGACCTACAAAAACAAATGATTTTGACCATACATGTGAATGGAAACTAGGCAAGTTGCTTAGTAAGTAACATAAAAGATCCTGCAAAAAAAATCATTTTGTTAAGTTCTTCTCTTCTTCCAATAAGTCCTAAGAGTTAAACAAAAGCATTCTAAACTATATATATTCTATTGTTTTCTTATCCACGATCAATCCCACATGATTAGACAGCAATAGACTCCATATCTCACACGCGCTCTCTCATATATATATATATATATATATATATCTTAATATTATATCAGATGGTCCATTGCCACATATACCTATATTCAAGTGGTTTAGAAGGCCACTTATGCTCCTCCCTTACAGAAGCCGGCAGGAAATGATGATAGTAATAGTCCCCCCAATCAAGAACAGCCCCCTTCTGCACACCAATCCTACTCCCATATCCAACATAAGTTTTTGGATCATTGGCATGCCTCTGCTTCTCCTCCAATGGAAGCTGAAAAAACCTCCTTGACACATCCCTCCCAGCATTTAGAAGCTCAAAGCTCATTCCATGATTAATCAATTGAAAAAATCCCCACTGCTTGCATGCACTAGAAATCTCTTCCATTGTTTTTTCTCTTCTCTCATCCTGAAGACCAGACATGTCAATAAGAGGTATCTGTTCTTCAACCAATACATGCCCTGATGGTCTCTCCTCCACAGGCCTAACATATCTAGGAGGCAAGCATTTCATGCCACTCTCTGCAATAGCTTGAACTCTCTGTATTGGCCTAACAATGAAGGAGGAGGAGGAGGAGCAGAAGAAAAGAGAGAAGAATCGCAGCATGCCACCTGAGCGGAAGCCATCCAAGAGAAACAAAAATGCACTGGGATTGTCTTTGAGCACCCCTTCAACCATGAAGCTTGTTTAAATAATTGGAGAAGCCCAACCCCACATTTTATTTCGCTACCTCCCAAACGCCCACTTTACCCTAACAATTAAAAATCTACGTCCGCTCATGTCATCTAGAAGCAACCCATAATGGGGTGAAGTTGACTATTCTGTTATTTTATTGATATAAAATACCTTTCTAATGTTTATTAAATTTCTAAATTTATAATGTTGCCTTAATGATGTAATCTTTTGCTTTTAAATTTGTGGGTGCAAAGTCAAAACAGCATGGGAATCTCCTCTCCATTGGATAATATATTATCCTCACATGTCCCTAAAATGACACGGCGACAAAGATATATATATTATTTAATCGTAGCTCATACTATATGCGTGTTCCTTGTTATCTTTCTGTCAAAACAAAAGTGTAAATTTGATTGCTATCTATTGTACACTGTCGGATTGGTCCACCTTTTTAAGATATTATACTACACAATGGGTCACATACTGGAATCATTTGACGGTCCACTCTGCCTGTCAAAAGTATTATCAAAATAATTTTCCAATGCTGAATACGACTAACTGGACATCAAATTTATTCCATGGTTTCTTGCTGCTCTTTGCTTATCTTGGGACTCCTTCATCGGTGAGCATGGGAATATTGATTATTGCAATTGATGACATTATTTATTTATTAGTACTTGTCGTTGTGTATATATATGTATTTTTATGTATGTATATATATATATATCCTAAAATAAATTATTTATTTATATACATATATATATGTATATGTATGATATTATTTATTTATTTATACTTTTTTCACAATTGATGACCTAAGAAGCAAATAATAGAAGGGAATTCATCATAAATTTATTTAAATTAAATTATTGGAGGAGCATCATAACAATTCCCATCATTTATAGGATAATACTAAACCTAGCACTAATATAATATATATATATATTAGTGAATATATGTATCATTATTGCCATATCACTCTCAAACCCCTCATTTCTAAATTATCTTTTGATAAATTGAAATGTATGTTTAATAATATTGTAATGTTTATTAGTGTTTAAGTAGGGATATTTACGCTGTTATAAATTGATTTCTATAAATTGGATATAAGTACTTTTCAACTTAAACTAAATTATTTTATTAACATTGTTTGTTTTATTTTTATTTGAATTTTTTTATTTAATTAATAGATATCTTATAATTTTGTATGTAACTTTTAATTTATTTTTGATAATTTTGTTTATTTATTTTTAAATATATGTTAGTTGTGTTTTTGATTTCTTGATGTAATTATAGATTGTCTACTTGATATTTTAATTAGTTTTCATTTTTAATGTTTTTTATTTTCAACTCATTTTTTTAAAATTAATAGTTAAAATATTTTCATTCAATTTTAAAAGTATGTCTCTATATGAATGGAAAGTATAATCCTATCTCTAGACAATCTTGTTGAGTTTGAGGTTGTCACATCAAATCCTATAGAGACATACTTTGATGTCTTAAGATTCTGAGATAGGATTATACTTTCCATTCATATAGAGACATATTGATGCAGAGCCAAAGTGGAGAAGACTCAACTTCTTATCAGATCTCAAATAAGCATCAATACTTGGAACCACAGTCTACTACTTGGATCAATTAACACTATCAAGGCTTTAGACTCCAAAACTCATCAAATAGACTTATCTTTTAGAGAAGGCCTCTCAAGAACCATCTCAACATCATTATAACATCCACTCAGACCCTCAACACAATTCCCAAACCAAACATACAAGGTTTCTTTGCAACATCTTGGAGAACCATCAAACTACCTTGTAAAAAGGCTACAAGATTAGCCCTGTTTTACAAACAAAGTGTTCTTTAAACTTCTCTTAACCACTCTATCTCTTGGACAGTCATAAACCATGTCTCAAAACACCCAATTTCACAAGTCTTAGGAAATTTCTCAACCTCTAAGCCACCATTCCTCAAAACCCTCAATTTCCTCACAAATACCTAGGGTTTTTAGCCTTACACCTTTCTTGGGCTTTCCAATCCCAACCAAGACTTCAAATTACTTGTTTAGGGTCTATACAAATGTTTCAAACTATTTTCTAAGCAAAAGCAACAACAAATAATTGAAAATCCAATCATGTCCCTTCCATCCTTGCATGAACTTTGCTTTATTTTGCACTGTAGTGACACCCTACAGTCTGTAATCTGCTTTATTTCCAATCTAAAATAGAAAGGAACATATACTAACCTAACTCCATGCCTCCCCACTGAGCAATAGGTCAAAACAGTAAGTGGGGATGGCTTAGAACATTAAAGACTCAAACGGTGCCTCACTGCCCCTGTACAGGCATATCACAAAAGATTAACAAAGAACTCCTCAAGTTCATGATTAAGACTTCAAAATGGATTCATAAACATGGTATTCCCATGTCATACAAGAAATCACAAGGATTTAGAGCATCAATCTACTTGTATGACCTGTACAATGGAAGAAAACATAGAAATACAGTGAAAATAGAAGAAAAACCAGTGAAATCAACAAAGAATTGTTACTTTATTCAATGAATGCTCACCACCATTTGGTCCATGCATATTCTCTCATGCCTTTCAAAGGCCTTTATACATTTTCCAATTCATGACAATCTGCCCCAACGCCTACAACTACCTCTTAATCACCTTAACCCCCATTTGGCTTAAAAAGCAATTATGTGCTAAATGAACCCCATTATGCAAGTTTGTTATCTAAGACACCTAGAACCACTTAGATACCTTTATGTTATCCTAAATATGACTTCTAAACTCCTGTCTTGCAATCCCATTTACATTTCAAATAGTTTACCTACATGGCAACATTGACAATTCCTTGAAACAAGAGTGCATTTTGCACATTTGACCACCTTAGCCCACAAATTCCCTAAATACATAAAAGTATTGGTCTATTAGACCTTATTTAAACATAATAAACACCAAGACACTAGCATCAACCTGTTATTCATTCAAATAACCAAAATTTGATGTTGTGGTATAGGTGCCCCTGCACCACATACTTTTAAAATTAATTTTTAGTCGAGAGGGCATAATTATCTTAGTCTATCTAAAGAGGAGAATGTATGGAATGTGAAATTGCATGGGTTGCAATTTTTGGCATTACATTTTTCCCCCTACTTTAGTGAGCATATGTGTCCAAGAGGAAAAACGAATAAAAGTAAAAAGGGAGAGAGTGTTATACCTAAGATGCGAAGGGGAAGTAGAGTCTTCTATCGGCACAAAGTTTCCTTTAGGGAAGAGACGCGAGTTTAATCTACATAGAATGATTACGATGTATCACCACAAACATGTTAGCTACAAACAAACGTGTTAGGAAAAAAGTGGAGATTTAAACATCAAAGATTATGTTGACATAAGATGACACTGATATGTATGGGTAGCAAATTGTGTTATGATGGCGACCATATGACAATTCAATCAACCTATGACTACTACAAGCTACATTGTAGGATAAGCACAAAAGAGAGACATAGAAAATCATAAAGAAAGAGTCTAGTGGGTTGCCTCAATGCTAGACGATAGATAAGATAGCTGAATTTAGACATGATTTGAAAAGAGATATGAGATGAAAGATTTGTAATATGAACCTGATAGTCCCCACCCTTCCTTGTGTTACACAAAGGAGCACAATTTGTTTGGGGTCCTATCATAAGAGAGGCATAATAGAGAGAGATAGGGGGATTTGGATACTAGAGGTTAGTATGATTCATATGAACAAATCTATACACAACTACATATGAATTGTCATCAGGGTATGTGTAGGATCATCATGGAAAAAATAGGCCCTTAAGTGGCAAAAAATTAGAAAAATCAGAGTTAGGCAACTTGACATAAAAATTTGAATAAGTTATCTATATTATTTTAAAAATATGTAAGACTAGAATTTGTAGAAAGTTGAATTTAGTTTCTAAACTACTAGGTTTATTTAAAAAAATAAAAATCTATTTGGTGAAAATTTGAAATTTCAATGTAGTACTACTTAAATTTCATGGAAAAAATAAGTAGGTGTCGGTTTGACCACCCTAACCACAATAAAATGATAATATTTTTTTATAATATTTTAGATATAAGTAGACAACTCATGTCCTGATGTGATGCATATTTTTTTGTATTTTTTTTCCAAGTAAACAATTAATTATGATTTTTTTATTACAACTTTTAAAAAATATAAAAACTCGTATGTCTGGCCACCTTAACTTGGTGAAAACTTCATGAAATTCAATTTTCTTTTTTTTTAATCCTATAGTATGCAAAGCATAGAATGTGACACATGTTTTGGATTAAAAAAATGTGATACCGTTTGTAAGCTATAGATGTTTTTCAATCAGCCTATCAATCAGGACTTTAGTCATAATTCAAATAGAAAATGAATAATAATAATTTATTAAATTCAAAGTAAAGCATAATTTATATTGGTGGAAATATGAGAATATCCTTTAAAAACCCTTTTTGTTTCATCAATTTTGGGGAAAAAAAAAGGTCGTCAGCCACATACCCTATACATACCCATCATATCGCCACTTTTTGGCCCATCATAATCCTGCACATACCCATCATATTCCCAAATATTCTATCTATGAAGAAGGAACACAAGAAGAGAAAGTAAAAATAAAAAATTTGGGTCAACATGGAAGAAGGCCTAAATGCCCCCAACACTTTGCATCATCCTCAAATGTTGAAAATCAATATATGACAATGAGAAGAATCACGATACAAATAGAAGAAGTGCTTGATAGGTCATCTACATTGTATCCAAGTATCCATGAGGGTATCTTGGGTCCTCCAAGAGAGACTAAAACATATACAAACAAGCATGAGGGGGTACATAAAATAAAAAAAATTCTAATCTAAAGACATGAAAGGTATTGCTTTATTGATGTATGTCCAACAAGTCATCCTCCTCCCAATCTAAATCATATGGGGAAGGAGGGTCAGCTTACAATGAAACAATGAATAGGGTGGTATTGGTTGTATCACCTGCAGAGAAGGCTAAAGAAGTGGTTGATTCAATGTCCCCATCTATCAATTCCTGTGAGTCGAGTGCTAATAACTTTGTGAAAGTAGTCGACAATGCTCGAATATCCTCGAAAGAGTCAAACATACACTTCTCTGGAGATGAGTGTGGTGACTCAATTGTATATTGTGAGAGAGTAGGAGCCTCAAAGTGAACCTCTAGAAGAGGACAAGTGACAAACTCTAATGAAGAAGGGATATCCTCAATGATAAGGAAATAAGAAGAAAGAGAGGTGGAAGGAGCATAATTCTTGTGATAGGATTCAGGGATAAGGTCCTACTCAAGCTTACACTTGGATGATAGGCTATGATGTCGAGATGAGGGAGGAACAGACAGGGCCACACTAGACATGGCATTGTGTGAGACATATCTATGGATTGTACAAGTCAGGGAACAATAGGTAAAGAGGTGAGGAGAGGCAGTTCGAAAGAAGGCACAAAGAATGCATGCAACCTCTTGGGGTGAGGTTCATCCATGTCTCTTGAAGAGGTTGAAAGCAAGATAGAAATAGGAGTAGAAAGGGAAGAGGATGAAGGAATTCCAACGATGATGAGGACTAGGAACAAGAGCCTAAGGAGGTATTAAGATGATGTGAAAAATCACCTTTGCGGCCATTACTCAAAAAAGGACATGATCCAAAATAGATGCTAGAGAGGCCAAGGGCATAGGATCCTTAGACTCGACCGTGGGTTCCCTTCCTCCTCACAGTTTTTGGGAAAAGGGAGGAATGGGAGGGACCCTTGGGGATCAAGATGTTGAAGCCACACACAAAGGTCATGAAATAGAGCACTGTTCACCCTTACTATGTATAGTAGGGTGAGGAATATTAGGAAGAATAGGGAGTTTGAAAATATGGGGTTTTGAATTCGTTAATGTAGGGGCCTTTCTTTTTCTCATATTAGGCACAGTTGAAGGAATGAAAGGAACCTTTGGCGGTTGCAGGGTCTTGGAAGAATGGGAAGGTGATGTAGAGACATTTTCAATATGATCACTGGTCAATGGATCATGGATTATCTCAATAGGATCAAATAATTCTAACACTCCTTGAAATAGATCATTGTCAGATATTGTTGAGGTGTTTTGATTATGACTAAAAAGTGACTCTTGATGTATGTTGAGTTGACCATCAGATGAGGTAGAAAAATCTTCATGGTGCTCATTGATGGATAGATCTTGATCATTGTTTTCAACAATTGTGGTGAGAGATTTCCAATGTTTTCAACCATAGGATCAAATGATGTTAACATTTCTTGAATTGGATCATTGTTGGGTATTGTTGGTGGATTTTGATCATGATTGAAAAGTGGCTCTTGATATATGTTGATTTGATCATTGGATGAGGTAGAAATATCTTCAAGTTGCTCATTGATGGATAGTTGTGATTGATCTTGGAAATGTGATGACTGATCTTTGAGAAGGGGTGATTGGGTTTTTTGTTGATGTCATTGATATTGATATACAACCTCTTGAAATTGGAGATATTGTTATAGATGTGGTTGTTGACACAACTCAATGCTTTGATGACATGGTTTGACCAATGAAAGAGTACATTTATTTTGGGGTGGAGATGTCTTTTGGTGATATGAATCAATGAATTTTCTAAGTATAGCAATATGATCTTGCAAAATTTGATCTTGATTTTAATCTTGACACCCTTGATATAGCTGATTTGGTTTTTGTTCAAGCATATTTGGAATGTCTTCTTGTGGTGTTTGTATGGGCTCATATACAAATTAATTTTGGACAATGTTTTGATTTGGGAATATGTTTGGATTTGGCATTGTAGGTTGAAATTGAACATTGTTGTGGTTGGGAATCACATTGCTTTGATTTAGGTAACTTTAATTTTACATGGTGGTACCTTGACTTGGATCGATAGATGGATTTGTTAACATATTGTTTGGAATTTGAACAACATTTGTATGATTCACAAACATATCTCTCCTAAATTTTACCAAGTGTGGATTTGAAATATTCATGTTTAGTAACCTTGTACTTGGTATATTCACATTTGGCATGTATGGATTTGGTGGGATAATGTCATTTTGTTGAAGACTCTTGCATTGATTTTTTGGCTAATAGATTTGTAGGTTTGGAATTTGATTTAAATCCACCATCTAGGGAAAGGTGTTCCAAAATTTAGACTGGGCATACTCACATTTGTTGTACCATTGATGTTTGTAGGAGATAATGATCCCATGTATGGATTGTATAAATGTGAGTTTTGATAATCAATCGACATCGTAAGACTTTGATAGTTTGATTGATTTAGATTACCCATGATGTATGAATCAATTTTATATTCCATGTTTTTCTTGTGTTTTAACCTTGTTGACCTCTAAGGAATTCATGACCAATGATGAGATGAAGGATGAAAGGGGTGAATGATATGGGTGTTGAACCTTTAAGACCCTTGGATTAATACTAGAATTTAGGATTCTTTGGATTTTTTAATTTTGTATTTGATTTAGTTTTGATTTGATTTGGATCTGATTTGGATTTGGATTTGATTTTGATTTGGATTTGATTTGATTTGGATAATGGACTTATAAACCCCAAGATGTTGGATGTTATTGTTGCCCAATTTTCACCTACTGGCTCAATCAGGCAGGGTAACCTGTGTTTTAGGTGTTCATGAAGGCCAAATGGAGGCACTGTTGTGCACGATTAAATCATACCCCTGATGTGAAACAAGGGAGTTCAGTTGAAAGGTCAGCCTCAGTCGAGTTTGGCATAATTTTTCTTTAAGGAGAAAGTCGGCAAGACCTTTCAGATGTCTTGCCGACTAGCAGGGGTTCCATCAAGTCTAAATGCTTCACATTAGGGATCCTATCGACATGAGACTATCTGGGTCTCCCCGACCCATAATGCATTTGGTTAAATATGCTTTTGTGTTGCCTATCAGCAAGATCCCAGGAATTTCACGGTGAGTAGAATTCACCTATAGGTTCCTATCGGTAAGGCATTGATCATCATCCTGATGACTAGAGGTTTCCCATCAGCATGAAGGTATCCTTCGGAGAAAGGTCTCGGTGATATCTTTATCTCTCACTGACCGGCAACGAAAGGATATGCGTATCGGCGGGAGATTTTTTCCTTCGGGGTGAAGTCTCGGCGACTTCTTAAAGTCTCACCGACTAATCGCATCGGGTAAACACTTCGGCAGGAGTTGTCTTCTTCGGTGTGTGGTCTTGCCGAGTCCCTTAAGTCTTGCCAATCTAGAGAAGTCTCCCCGACAAGAGGATGTTACAGCGATGAATATGAAACGTAGGAATACATATCGGCGTGACTACGGGGAGGTCTCCTCGAAATGAAAAGATCGACAAAAGGTTATGCCTTTGGCATAAAGTCTGGCCAACGTGCTAGAGTCTCGGTGACACAGAAGAGATATCACCATAGGTCTGCCCGAAAGAAGAAGGCCCCACCAAAGTTTCAGTTTGGCAATAATTTTTCCTTTGGTAGGAGGTCTGGCCGATAAGCATGGTGTCTCGCCAAGAGTACAGGGGATTCGATGTGATGTCATGCTGAGGAGATAAAGTCTGGCCAAAATGAAATGAACTCGATGAGATGTCTCACCGATGGCTGTTGGACTCACAAAGTGCTCAGGGCTCGGCGAAAGAAAGCTTCAGTCGATGGAAGGTCTCACTGACCGAAAAGGTCTCACCGACATGAGGTAATATTGGCATAAGTCTTGCTGATCCATCAGAGTCTCAATGAATGAAATGGCATTGACAAAGCGAGTTTTCATCACCACGAAGTCTCAGCGATTAGGAGATGTCTTGCCGATAGGATGTGCCTTCGGTGAGAGTGAATGCGTTCGATGAAATGTCTCGTCGACTAAGCGAAGTCACACCGAAACAGAGTGCTCCCGGCATAGGATAGTCATCTCGGGGAGATGTCTGGCCGACAGGACAGCGTCTCGGCGACAGTATGAGGCTTAACCAAGAGGTCTCACCGACGAGCAATGTCTCACCGAAGAGATGTTCGAGCCCAGAGAAGAAGAGTGAGTTCGGCGAGAAAAGGAGGAGATCGACATGAGGTCTCACCAATAGGGTGGACTCTTGCCGATAGGAGCTCTGAGCCAAAGAGGGAGAAAATCACCATGAGGTCTTCCTAAAAGCGATAGTCTTACCAATGGTTCCAGCGATATCGGTATGACTTTTGGGCTCGCTATAAACTCTCATCGACATTTTCAAGATGTGTCGATAATTGTAGGAAGGTATAATCACATCGGGGAGACACGATAAGTGTCTCACCAACATGCGATTCAGTCTAAGCGACCCTTGACCATCTGGAAATCTCGTGTGTCGTATGATCGACCAATCAGAGTGAGCTAAGGGTGAGCCATGGCGGTCTGACCAGGGAGAAGAAGATTAACATAATGAAAAGCAATGTGTATCTGTTCTGAGCTCGGGAGAATTCAAGGCAGCTTGCCAGGGGATTCAAAGGTGGACACGAGGAGTAGAGGTAAATGCGGTGGTTGCGGAAAGATTTGAAGAAGACCATTCATAGAAGCGACTCTTCACCGACATGGACAACAAGGATGCACTCGAACACAACATTAACTACATGAAAAGATCTAGGGGCAGATCTTTTCGGAACTGATATTTTTGTAAGCCCAGAGGGGCTGACACATTTTTGAATATAAGGCATTTTTGCCTCTTTGTAAAGGAGTTCTTTGGATGCTTTTCTGAAGTCTGTGACTTCTACAGTCTTCTCTCGGATTAGTAGAATTCTGTAACTCATTTTGGAGCATGTTATACAAAAATTTACCTTGGTTACCATTGATGGTTCATTCTTGCCTTCTGGGTCTTGTGAAGTATTGTGCAATTTTAAGTGATTCATCAAGCTACTTAGTGAAATCTTTCTTTTCCTTATAGCTTTGTTTCATGTTAGCATGCCTTTCTTTGCAAAAGTAGTATTATGTAGGTTACAAACTATGTTTACTCAATTGCGCATGAGCTTTTAAATCTGTGAAAATTTTCTTTTCCTTCTCGAAAGTGTGTGCATGTCGAACCTGTTTGTATGCATAATCTATAGAATCTTGTTGTGCAGTCCCATATCCATCATCGGTTTTCAAGTGTAAATTGAGTATCTCATTGTTCTTATCAGTTTGGTGCATCACCTTAGGATTTAATTTTCCATTTTTATGTTTCTCCTTCCCCCTTTTCCTTACAAGATCAGTAGTTTTAGGTGACACCAAAGGAAGCCAGCCTTCTCCGGAGGTTGACCTCTGTCTACAAGTGACCCACAACTATGGAGGTCTTCCCATGTTACACTGAGGTGTTGAACATCAAGTTCGCCAAGGGTGCAACTTCAGGTGATAACAGTTATCTTGGAATAAAATTTTCCACAAGGGTGATAATTTAACTAGATGTATGAGGAAGGATTCATCCACACACACGTAGCCAAACAAGGTGATTTTGATGTTGATTTGAAGGATTTTACCAAAAGTCTAGTATGAATGATTTTTCCAATGGTTCAAAAGTTGTTTGTGAGATGGGATTTGATTGATGTTTGAGATGGATGAAATGATTGGTTATTTTGATTCTAAATAAACCTAAGAGGGACTTGTTTACAAGACCAGGGTTTTTAAGAACATGCTTTCCCCTAAGAGTAGTTCAAACCAAAAGATCAATGTTTTCTTAAAAGACCATAAGAAAAAAGATAAACAAGTACATGTGTGGGGTTCAATTGATTTCATCTTGATCAATGAACTGATTTTACCACAAACACTTTCCTGCTTATCTTTTCAAAGTAAATGTCTAAAGTCTCAATTTATTTTCATTCCACACGGTCCATTATGTGGAAATCAAGAGAATCAAGGCAATAGTTTCCTAATGTTGACTTTGGGAAAAGAAAATTGAGATATAAATCCAAATACTTAGAAGCTTGTAAGGATAAAATCCCAAGGGTCAAGCAATAGCAGTTGGATTTTTTCAAAGGTATTTGCTTCTCCTAAAGGGTTTGAAATTTGATGACCTTGTTGAATGTTTGTTTTCAATATTTTGGATCCAAGTAATGTGTTTAACAGACTCAAAGTTTGCACAACCCTAGGATAGAAGAGATTTTTTTTTTTGAGTTCCCACTTGGATAAATCCAGCTGCACTTATTCAGAGTGGATGACTAGAAACTTGACCACACTGGCTCCCCTCCACTACACACACTTCTCAGGTCAGCCAAGCTTCAGTTCTCCTGAATCTCCCATGACGAAGTTTTCATCTCTACAAAGAACTGCAAGTATGTGGGACAGCTCTAGAGGTCCGACCTCCTGACACCAATTTTTTTTGGGATTTTGGATTCTAAACAAAGGTTCATAGTAAGTGAATCCAGATTAGGGGGTGCAATGATAAAATCCTTGTGAGAGATCTCCTAACCCTTAGAACAAGGGCTTTACGCATCATAAAGACACTGGGGGAGAGTTATAATGCAATGCTTCCCATTGTTTACGATTTTCATCGCAACCACAAATTTATATAGTGGTTTGGAAGAGCTTGACTTATTCTCATTACCGCTTGGGTCATTCCCTTGGTGTGAGCACTTTTTCTCACCAAGGCAGGCCCTCTAAAGGTGAACAATAGCGAGTAAGTACATCTATAGTTTGTTCAATCTTTGTTTACATGAACAAAGAGAGAACACACACGATGCCTTTTTTCTCACACTAGAAGCTTTGTTCAATTTTAAAAACCCAAATTTGAAAGGTGGAGACAATCTTTTAGACAACCTAATATCATTAAAATGCTTTTGATTCTCAAGATTGTCGTGAAGCGCAAGAGAAGTGCATACACATTTCAATGGTATTAGTTTATAAAAAAAAATACAAAACAAGATAGGAACATGTTCATTTTAGACCTCAAAAATGGTAAATGGGTTCTTTTTATAGCACCAAATTTGAGTGTTTGAAGTTGTTTGTTCAATTTTTAAGACCTAAAATCAAATCTAGTGAGATTCTAATTGTTCTTTTTAACCCCTTTGTGAAAAAGAAAGATTTTTTATGTTCTTTTTAAAACCCAAACATAATGTAGTTAAGTCCTAAATCTTAAGATAACAATGCCCAAAGATGGGATTATAAATGCTCCCAAAGTGTTTAAAACCACTTGTTACAATTATCAAAAATAAAGTGCCATAGGAAGCTCTTATTATTTTCTTCTTTTCCTTCTTGATCACCTAATTTGCAAAAGTTGACTAGCTTGCAAAAATAGAGCCATAAAACAAGTCAATGGTTAAAGGAGATAAAAAAAAGCACATGCCAAAATAAATTTGAAAATTGACCTTTTACCCCAACCCAGCATTGCAATCCACAAAGGCGTCATTGTTTCAAGCTTCAATGTCACTATGTGGAAATCAGCGTTGTTCTGTAGAAAAATAGAGACTATGATTGCTTCACTATTTCACCCAGTGTCACCCTTTGGAATTTGATTGCTCCGGCCTCATAAAAAATCAATGCATCGTCGCCCTTTAGAAAAAAAGGAAACATCACTATATAGTGACATTAGACTGATAGCATCATTATTTGTCCTCCTTAGCATCGTTGTGTCATGAAAGAACAAAAAATTGAAAAAACAACAGAATTGGCCAAAAAAACATGTTAATTTTGAGATTTGTGCCCTCCTTCTAGCACCAAAATGTGAATGATTTTCCTAGACCTACTCAAACATGGACAAACAAGAAAACCTTAGTCCTTAAACAAGTGTAAACAAGCATTCCCCATGAAATTCATTCAAACATAAGAACATGAAAACAAAGAAAAATAACAAGTAATCTACTAATGAAATCCTATTCTAATGCTCAAACTAGCATCCCATTGGGGAATCGGTGCTTCTTTGATGTGGAAAGAATCCCTTTCCCAATCCCTTGACAAGCTTTATGATAGATGTGTGATTCTTGATGAAAAATACCAATAACCTAGCTATGGATGGTGAATTTTATGCTAACTTGAATGAAAATGTGGATGAACTTGCATAAACTTGTGGATAATAATCTTGCATCAAAATATGGATTCTCAATCAATAGAGAAGGCCTCTATTTATAATGAAAAAGGATGGAGGATTGAATAATAGGATGAATGTGTGATTAAAATTTGGACTGATGGCATGATGCCACTTGTCAACATACTAATGAAGGGAGGTGGGGCACATTTTGAACAATGTGCATATTTAATGCATGTAGGTGAGATTTGAATATCAAGAGGTGGCTTGTGTAAGAAGAGATGTAAGAGGAATTAATGCCAAGTTGGCTCAAGGAGAGGACATGTAAGAGCCTTCAATGCAAAGGTGGGGGACAAAAGTCCTTTGGGAAGGAAAAGTCAAGTGGGTGGAATATTCAAAATAATATGCCATATTTGAATGAAAATAGGGGGAATTAGTAAATCAAGTAAATTGATTTATGTGTACAACTTGCCAAAGTTAGAGAAATGGAGGATTAGTTTTAGGAGTTAATTAATTTAGGATTAATTAACTTTGATGAAATTAGTTTGATTTGTGACATTTTATTTAGATGTTTGGATATATTTAAATCAAATGAGAGGATATTGAAACATTAGTAATTTAATTAAATAAAAATGATTTATTCAATTAAATGAAGAACATTAGGATTTTAATTAAATAAAATTGATTTATTTAATCAAAGAAAGAACATTAGGATTTAATTAAATAAAGTTTATTTATTTAATTAAATGAAGAACATTAGGATTTAATTAAATAAAGTTGATTTATTTAATTAAAGGAAGAATATGATTTATTTGATTAAGGGGGAATTTTCATGAATTTAATTAATTAAATAAATATTATTCAATTAATTGGTTAGTGTGGAAGTGATTAAGGAAGAATCAGTGTAAGTTAATCAGAATCAAGTATATGATGTTGATCAGGATATTTTGAGTGTCTACAATTTATTTATATATATATATATATATATATATTAAAAAGGAAGTTTCTTTATTACACTTAATTTCCACATAATGAAATATTTTTTCCCTTTTAACCATTCTTTTAAATACTTTCTTTCGTTTCTTTAAACACAAAGTTTGAGTATAAATTTTTTAAATCTACAAGCCATTATTTCCAATAACAAAGACAATTCGAGTAAGGAGATTTCATTCTCTTACATATGCAATTTAATTCAAATGCAAGTCATCATGTCATTTGTGGTGTGTGCACCTAGATTCCCATTGGCTTACTGTTCAATGCATATAAACAATCCTACTTCAACTGTGTTCTCGTCCTTCAACCTATCACCCTAAAACTGCACACACCTGCACTTGCACATTGATCAGTAACGTTCAATTCTTGATAACATAGAAATTAATTTTCAAAAGTTTGCAAAGTCAACATCAGTCAACTTCTTTCATTCAATTTTTGAATATTCTAGAATCTCCATTTAATATTTAATTGAATTTCTGCAATAATTCAATTTTTCGTATTTAATAAATATGTAATAAAATTGGGTTATGACACAACAAATGGCTTTGCTTAGTTTTTTTTTTTTTGGGAGCGAAGATGCATGCTAAAAATTTCCTCATTTTTCTTCTTCTTTTGTAACCTTGTCCAGTTCTCTATTCTCATCCCTGTACATTTTGTTTCTTCTAATTTCTCATGAAATTTCTCATTCCCAAGAGATGTAATTGTTATGCCATTTGGTGAATCTGTCAATGCCTTCTCAATTGGGTGGAGAACTTGGTTTTCATTCTCTCTCAAGCTTTCAACAAAGCATACATCAATAGTAGTGATCATGGGATCTTGGGAAAGCTCGAAGTTCTTAAATTTTGAGTGTGGGCAAGCTATCAAAGTGATCAAATTAGTGGTATCTACTTGAGATTTCCCAATTGGGGGTGTTGGATTATTAGTTATCCAAGGAGGAGGGAGTTTTAAACTACCCTGAGGAGAAGCCTAACTGATATAGGTGACATTCTAAGATTTGGGAATAATGATGTAATGTTGGGGCTCAACCCCTACCCACCATGATGGTTTTCCCTTTGAGGTCTCCATACCCTTTCTTGTTCCATGCAACTTTTGACATTGGAATGTAGAATGATTTGTAGAGTAGCCTTTTCTACATCTAAAGGAAACCTTTTTATAGTCCACAAGTTTCTTCCAACAATGATCTCCCACCAACAATAATACCTCCACGAGGAGACCATTGGATTTCTATACATATGCACATGAAGGTGGATTTTTGGTAATTTAAGTGTTTCCTCTGAGCAGCAATGATACCTACCTAAATAGTTTCCTATAGCTTGCAAGCAATTTGATTCCAAGAACTAAAGGGAAGATAGGGAAGACACGCCCAAAAGAAGGAAGAGGATAAGGTCTAAGTTCGAGGATCAAATGAAGGGAATCAAGGTTTAATGCATAAAAAATAACCTTGGAAAGTCCATGGGCCATTCACAAGCACCCACTCCTTATCTTCAAGGGATTAAAATTCCAATATAAAGAACCCCCTAGTGCATGGAAAGATGTAGATTTTGTCCTTGATAGGTTTCCAATTTTCCAATACCCATTCATGGAGACTGCTTAAGTTGGGCCACAACCTCAAAAATATGTAAATGAGTGCATGCCTTTGTAGTAACTTCTCCCTATTCCAAACCAATTCATCTATGTAAACTTCAGGGATTGCATTAGATCGATGCAAAGGCAAAGCAATTGCATGTTGAGTCAAATCTATAGAGACAACCTTCACGAGTGGATTTTGTTTCCCCTTGCAATTAGCCAAGCTCCCCCATTACCGCCCCCTTAGGGTCAATTGGAAAGTATTTGTGGGTGATCATGTAATAGAAACTCAATTGGGTGATGTCACCCATCCCTAGCACCACCTAGGGCTTCCTTAAAATTCATGTAGGAACCATTCCACACCCCCACCGTTGCACATCTTGGCTCCACAAAGCTTGCCATGCCTTCCTCTAGATATTTGAGACCTCCAAGGGAAACATTAGTAGTATCATGAGTTGTAGAGTAGGGAGGAGGCGAAGTAGCAACAAAGTGATGCATTTCAGAAGTTTTTTCACTTTATATCCTAGTTATTAAATGAGAAACTCACTTTATTATCCTAAGCAAGCTTAATAAATGTGTAGGAAAAATCTATATCTAAGGGAAAATAAATTATCCCACTAGAAAAATAAAAACCTACACTAACAAATTCCACGATTAGAGGACCTTAAATTTTTTAAAATGAAATGCGAAAAAAGTACAACAAAAAAAAACTCTTGTCTCAAATTCACCCAACAAAAAAAATATGCAACCATGTAAATGTTTAAAGAATTTTCAAAGATTTTATGTAAGAAATTCATCTTTTCCAAATTTTGTAAGCTAAACAAATAAAAAATAATTTAATATAGAAAAATAATAAAAGCAAAAAAGTGGGATTCTAAATTAAATTATTATTTTTTATTTTTGTTTCAAAAATAAAGTGTGTTTTTGTTAAATTAACAAGACAACTAAGAGGGCGGGGGGTGAATCAGTTGTACCAAATTTTACCATCAAAAACCTCAATAGTAATCGGATCCACATGTATTCATTAAACCCTCAATCTATTATAATATTTAACCATGAAAAGTAGATGACAGAAACTGAAATAACCAACACCATACAGAAGATAACACTATATTTACATGGAAAACCTAATGAGGGAAAAACCAGG
Organism: Sequoia sempervirens; assembly: GCA_007258455.2. Lineage (NCBI taxonomy): Eukaryota > Viridiplantae > Streptophyta > Pinopsida > Cupressales > Cupressaceae > Sequoia > Sequoia sempervirens. The sequence continues at coordinate 634,172,180 of VDFB02000003.1, forward strand.
GTGAGTATTCTAGCTCACAATGTAAGTAATTGCAAAACTGGTACAATGGCTCACTGCTAGAATAGGATGCACTGTCCAAAAAAGGCTCACAATCAGGGCTCATTGCCACTAAAAGAAAAAGAAGATAGAAGAGAAATGTTATACACAAATTACAACTTCTCAATGCAATATAGAATCTGCCACAATAGTTCCAACACCTTCGCAGTCTGTTTGAATTATTATAGACACCTTCAACTCATTTCATTTAGAAGTCCAACACTTTGAAGTTTGCACTGCTATGCTCAATCTCACACTCTACTCTTCAACAATTCACATCACTTGCATCATACACATATATCCTTTCTATCTTATCAACCCTCAACATCTCAAAACATATTTATACCATCCTCAACCTTGAAAACTTTCTCCAAGGTTAGCAATATACACTTCACACTTTACAATTTCAAATTAGGTCAGCACTAAACATTCTTGTGGTGGATAGGAACGATAGTGTACCAAAAAAAAACTTAACTAGGACCCAAATTAAATCTCACATTCCACGCTACACCTTCATTAACACTTGAACATCTTTGAATGTTCTGTAAACACCAAGTTGACTGTTACCTGTGAAAACACATTGAACTTTGAATTACACACTTCCCTTTGAATTATCTGAAACTTCTTGACAACAAACTTCACCTAAACGTGATCTAAGAACATTCTTAAAACCAACAAACTCCTTCACAATAAATCTCACCTGAAGATTATAAACATTATTTTTATCCAAACAATGTTGCCACATGTTGCAATACTTTGTAACTCAGAAGACCTTTTGATACACTTAACCATGTGGAGAAATGTGGAGCAAATAAATTTCTCCCAGACACCTCTATACACAACACTGCAAAATTAGTTCACACACTAGTGAACATAACTTCCTCTAACCAACAATCCAGAAGCCAAAATTATGGATATGGAAACTCTGAACATCTCTAACCAACATATCCAAACTACAAATGTAGCTCTTCAACCTAGAATAAATGTGAAGAAAAACGAAAACACCTCTGCAACACCTTGTTTCCTTATTTTATCAAATTTCTCAATATCCTTGACATCTAAACCATAAATAGAAGCTTATCAAAGAAACAATCTCTTCTCAACCATTGTACTACTATCATAAATGAAAACATAGGCTTGTTGACATCAATGACAATGCCTTCATACCTGCAATATTCCCCCCCTTTGTCATTGATGGCAACAAAGGATGTGAAAAACCATCAAAGACACAATAGCTCTTACCATACTTATTTCCTTTTCCCTTTTCTCCCCCTTTCACAATTATCTCATGAAATCTCTCTTTTTTCACATAACTTCTTTCTCTCCCCCTTTGACATAGAACCAAGATACTTGCAACTACTCTAAATACTCTCCCTTAGGAGTACACACCAATCAACTCAACAACCTCGGCATCATGACAACATAAACTTCATATGTTACAACAATGTTACTACCTACCCCCCTGAGAGGTAGCCATCAACATTAGTCCAGAAAAAGAATGAATTCATAAATCCACTTGACTGATGCATCTCCAAATGGATCTAGTTCAAAGGAGGGGCAATGACCCCTTACTTCTCCCAAAGATACTAAAAAATATCCTTCAGAAGAGCCTTAGTGAATATTTCAACAATCTGATCCTTTGTAGGTACATATTTAAGCTTTACCTCATTCTCCACAAATTTCTCTCTCAAAAAGTGATACCTGATTGATATATGTTTTTTCGTTGAATGCATCATTGGATTCTTTGAAATGTTAATTGTACTCGTGTTATCACAAAAGATAGAAATAGGCTCATCATACACTACTCTGATATCCTTCAATGTCTATCTCATCCACAATACTTGTGTGCCAAAAAGATGTTGCAATATACTCAACCTCTATGATAGATAAAGAAACAAAATCTCATTTCTTGCTTAGCCATGCCACCAATCTACATCCAAGAAAGAATGCACCACCACTTGTATGTTTCTTGTCATCAACACATGCAATCCAATTTGCATCTGTGTATGTGCTTAATGTGAAATTAGTATTTTTAGAATACCATAAGCCATAATCAAAAGTTCCTTTCAAATATATGAATATCCTCTTTACTGCGGAAACATGTGACTCTTTAGGATCTTCTTGAAATCTAGCCACAAGAAAAACTGCATGCATGATATATGGTCTAGCAACAATTAGATATAGCCTTCCACCAACCATAGATTTGTACTTACTTTGATCAACCTTAGGGGATTCATAATCCTTGCTCAATTTTCAACTAGTAACCATGGGAGTACATACCAATTTGGAGTCATCCATGTTCCAAACTTCTTCAACATCTCTTTAACATACTTTGACTATGAAATGAATATGCCTTTATTTGTTTGATTGATTTGTAGCCCAAGGAAGAAATTCATATACCCAAACAAAGACATCTCAAAATCTTTCTGCATCTCTTCTACAAATTTCTTACACATATCTTCATTGCCTCCAAAGATAATGTCATCCACATACACAACCACTATCAAGATTTTATCTTCAACTTTAAAGTAAAGATTACTATCTGCAGTACCATTGTTGAATCCTTGTATCAAATATCTATCCAATCTTGCATACCAAGCTCTGGGAGCTTGCTTTAATCCATACAATGCCTTTTTTAAGTTGTAAACCATTTCTAGTTTATTTGATAACTAAAACCCTTCTGGTTTTTGCATGTAATTTTTTTCCTGCAATTCTCCATTTAGTAAAGCAAACTTCACATCCATTGAATAAAATTTAAAGTCTTTCTGTGTTGCAAATGCCAAAAACATTCTAATTTTTTCCATCCTAGCCACCAGGGTAAATGTTTCTTCAAACTCTATTCCTTCTACTTGTGAGTAACCCTTACACACAAGGCTTCCTTTATTTCAATTACCACTTAGAATCCATTCTCATTTAGCTTGTTTCTGAATACCCACTTAGTTCTAATTATGTTCTTATTTTCAGGTCTAGGAACCAATTCCCAAGTCTGATTTTTCTCAATCTATTCTAGTTCTTCTTCCATTTCCTTCATCCAATATTCATCTCTGCATGCCTCAATCACTATTTTTGGTTCAATTTTGGAAAGTAAATACAAATTTACCTCAGTTTCAGTAACTCTTCTTCTTGTCAATACACCTTTTCTTTTGTCTCCAATAATTTGTTGTTCGAAATGATTTTTTTGCACATACTTTGCAGTATTAGGTTTATTTTTTGGAGCTTCTTCCTCTTCATTCTACATTTTTTTTCCTTATCTTTTTCTTATTTTTCTCTGCAAGCAATTTCATCTAACACATCCATCTATAACAATTGAATTCTACAAATTTTTATCAACCTTAATATTTGCAATTTCAACAATCTTTCTTAGCCTTTTTTTGTAACATCTGTAAGCTTTTCTTTTAGTAGAATATCCAAGGAATATACCTTCATTAGAACTTGCATCAAATTTTCACAAGTTTTTTTCATCTCAAATTATGACATCACATTTTCTTCTGAACACTCTAAAGTACTTGACAGTAGGAATCTTTCCATACCACAACTCATAGGAAGTCTTTGTGCTGTTAGGTTTGGCTTGAACTATGTTAAGTATGTAAACAATAGTATGAATTTCTTCCCTCTAGTAGACTTCTAGTAGCTTATCTTCTTTCATCATATTCTTTGTAGCTTCTTGAATAGTTCTATTTTTTCTTTGAACAACTCCATTCTACTGAGGAGTTCTAGGGGCAAAAAAATGCCTCTTTATTCCATGATCTTCACAAAAACATGTTAAATTCATTCGAGGTGAATTCTCCACCTCTATCAGACCTCAAACACTTGATCTTCAGATCCATCTCATTCTCAACCATAGCTTTAAATGCTTTAAATTTATCTAGAGCTTTAGATTTTTCTCTAAGAGAAGTAACCCATGTCATTCTAGAATAATCATCAATCAAAAGCATGAAATACCTATCACCTTGAAGACTTCTCACTCTTGTAGGACCACAAAGATCTACATGTATTAATTCCAGTAGTTTGGTAGTAGATTGCTCTTTTCCTTTGAAACTACTCATTTTTTTTTGTTTTTTTTCTCTGAATTGACAATCTTTGCAAAAAACATTGATAGGCTTGGTGATTCTGGTAAGTCTCTTACTACTTGAAATGTACTGATTCTAACCATTTTTTCAAAATTCATGTGACACATCCTCCGATTCCATAACCAACTGTCATTAATCTGAGCCATAAAGCAATGACCACCAACACCCTTGAGCTGATAGATATTTCCATCTATTCTCTTACCAACAGTAGTTACAGTTCCAAATCCTTTTCTAATCTCACATATTTCATCCTTAAACACAAAATTATATCCTTTTCTACACATTTTTACAACACTAAAAAGATTATTCCTTAAGCCTTTAACATAGTATTTAACATCTTCAGTATTATGCTTTCCATCAAAACTAATTAAACCTATTCCATAAATCTTAGCTCCTGAATCATCTCTAAATTTAACTAATCGTCCATCATATTTTTCAAGTTTAACAAACTTACTTTTGTCTACGGTCATGTGATTATAGCAACCACTGTCAAGAACCCAATACTTCTTATCTTGTCTAGCATGAAAAGCAGATACCAAAGTACCTTCAATCTTATCCTTTGTTTTTGGAACACTATCCCTCACACAAGTTTTAGAGTTAGAAAAAGTAGATTCATGTTTTATAGCCAAGAACAAGCATTCATCATTATACCCATAATCAGATTCATCATAAAAAATACCAGCATATTCCCTAACATAGTAACTAAACTTTTAATCATTTTTCCTTTGTTCTCCTTACTTTTATTGTTCACAGCTCTATTTGGACATCTTGAAGCATAGTAACCTATATTTCCATAGCTAAATCATTTGAAAGGTAGTTTACCTTTGTACTTACCGGTTCCCTTTTTCATCCTTCTTACAAAGTCAGCTTCCACATAATCAAGATATTCTCCATTTGAATCTTCAACCTTTTCTGATTTTCTAGCCTTGAAAGCAACTTCCATTTTTGTTCAATTTTTCCAGCCATGTTATCTCATTTCAAATGAAGTTAGTGTACCCAACAATTGATCTCTAGAGTAAGTATTAAAATTTGCAACTTCCTCAATAGCATCTACATTTTCACTGTAAGAATGAGGAAGATATCTGAGAACTTTCTTTACCACTCTATAGGTTCTTTGATTTGCACACCGAGACCTCTCATCGCACTTACCAACTTATTAACCCTCTGCATATAACTTGTAATTGCTTCATCTTCAAACATTCACAGGGTCTAAAATTGTGCCTTCAAATTTTGCAAGTTTTCTTGTTTAACCTTATCATCTCCTTCATAAATGCTTTCTAGCTTATCCCAAACTTCTTTAGCAGTCTTAAGATTCATAACTTTTACTAATTTAGAATTTGAAATATTTCTCACAAGAATAAATCTTTCCTTACCATTTATTTCATGTTCCTTGATCTCATCACTTATGCTTAGACCATTCACAAGTGCAAAATATTGAGTCTTTATTGCCTTTTCAATCTCATATCCAAAGGATTCCAGATATTCTTCCATCTTTTTCTTCTAGAATGCATAATCTATGCCATCAAACTTAGGGAAATCTATCTTGTTTGCCATCCCAAATCTATCTCAAGCAGTTAATATTTTCTCCAAGGAACTTTGCTCTAATACCAATTGTTAAATTAACAAGAAAATTGAGAGGGGGGTAATCATTTGTACCAAATTAAAACATGAAAACCCTTAATAGTAATCAGATCCACATACTTTCATTAAACACTTAATTTGTTATAATGTTTAAACATGAAACACAATTAACATAAATTGAAATAGCCAACACCATACACAAGAGAACACCATATTTACGTGGAAAACCCAATGAGGGAAAAACCATGGTGAGGATTGGTTCACAATATAAGTAATTGCAAAACTAGTACAAAGTCTCAATGCTAGAATAGGACACATTGTCCAAAAAAGGCTCGTAGCCAGGGCTCACTACCACAAAAGGAAAAAGAAGACATAAGAGAAATGTCACACAGAGAACAACTTCTCAATGCAACAAATAATCCACCACAATAGCTCCAACACCTTTTTAATCTGTTTGAATGATTGTGGACACCTTCAGCTCACTGCATTTAGAAGTCCAACACTTTAAAGTTCACATTGCTCTCCTCAATGTCACACTCTACTCTTCATAAATTTGTATCACTTGCATCATACACATCTATCCTTTCTTCTTTATCAACCCTCAACATCTCAACTCATATTTATACTATCCTCAACCTTGAAAACTTTATCCAAGGTCGACAATACACGCTTCACACTTTGCAATTTCAAATTAGGTTAGAACTAAAAATTCCCGTAGTGGATAGGAATGAAAGTGGACCAAAACAAAACTTAATTAGGACCCAAATTAAATCTCACATGCCACATTGTACACCTTATTTAACACTTGAACATCTTTGAATGTAGTGTAAACACTAGGTTAGTCGTTACCCATGAAAACACATTGAACTTTGAATTATAGGCTTCCTTTGAATAATCCAAAACTTTCAAACAACAAACTTCACCTGAATGTGCTCCAAGAACATCCTAGAAACCAACAAACTCCTTCACAACAAATCTCACCTGAAGATTATAATAAAATTATTTATCCAAACAACACTGCCAGACACTACAATACTATGTAACTCAGAAGACCTTCTTTTGATATGCCTAACCAGAAATCCTCTTGACACAAACAAGAGAAAAACATCATCAAATCTCCTTCATAATCACAAGTCCTGAAAAACAACTGTGGAGAAATGCACAAAAACTACATTTCTCCCAAACACATCTATACACAACACAACAAAACCAGTTCACACAATGGTGAACATAACTTCCTCTTACCAACAATCCATAAGCCAAAATTTTGGATATAAAAACTCTATACATCTCTAACCAACATATCCAAACCACAAAACCAAATCTTCAACCTAGAAGAAATGTGAAGCAAAACAAGAACACCTCTGCAACACCATATTTCCTTATTTTATCAATTTTCCTAATATCCGTGACATTTGAACCATAAATAGAAGCTTATCAAAGAAAACAATATCTTCTCAACCATTGCACTACTATCATTAATGACAACATAGGCTTGTTTACATCAATGACAACATCTTCATACTTGCAACATGTTTCATATACATTTATACCCTAGGAAGACTCTTAATTGATCAAAGTACACATTGACTTTCAAAACATGATAGTATATATTTTTAAGAGAAAATAGGTATTTGTAAGAAATTAGATATTATAGGTATTTGTTAGAAATTAGATATTATCTAACATTGGAGCAAAGTGAGTGTGAAAAGAATCATAAGGGAAATGGATCTAGATATTGTTTTATGTGCAAAAGTATTCATTCTATGATTATTATTCTTTTTTTTTTAATTTTTTAGAGAGAAAAAAGAGAATTGTGTTTTCTTGAAAGTCCTTGCTTGTTACTTGTTTAGCAAAATATTACAAGTGGATTGAAGAGGGATTTGAAGCTTGCTTGTTGAAGGAGAAAGATTAACTTTTGTTTTCTTTGGATCATAGAGGTATTTTTTATTGTTCTTTCATTGTAGATTTATTGCAAATTTTGTAGAAAGAGAAGGCTTGTTATGTAGTTCTAGTGTATGAAATGAAAGATTGTATTAGGTCTTACTAGAAAATATTGGTCAAATTTTTAATAGAGTGTTAGCTTGAAAATGTTAGTTGTAGGAAGATTATTGCTTGAGATTTTTGTAGAACCATTTGGTATTAAATACAAACTCAATTATTTTCATTTTTAGATTTTAGGAAATTTAGAGAATGTGGGACAAGAGGGTACTTTTAAAATTTTGTATTTGTTTATATTTTATATTTTATTTTTTTATATTGAAGGTTCAGTAATAATGGAACCTAGATATTGAAATCGTTTGAAAAAAATATAGTATTTATTTTTGAAATTTGGAATTTCTAAATGGTTTTTATTTTGTGGAGTAATGATTTTTACCAAAAAAATAGATTGATTACTCCTTGAGAAGCATGTTTGCATGAAATTCAAAATTACTATGATATGGAGTATGATGGGTTAACAATACCAAGAAAAACATATGAACATAGGTCCAAGTAACCACTGTTAAGATTTTGTGTATACTTGTACACTTCAATCACCTATTATGTTATTTTCTTATATGTAGCAATAGCTAAAGAAAATGGTAAGATCAACCGATTATCAAATAGATCACATTTTAATAAGGGTAAACCCACAAAAGTGGTTTACAATTTGAGTGAGGAAGGAAAACTCACAAAAACAACTCAATGGCAAAAAACTTGATTTGAGGGGTTCAAACAAACCTATAGGTTTGAGCGAACCCATTTACTACTTTCCCACTCAAAATATAAACAAAATACATATAATAGAGGTGGGTAGCTCGCACCAGGGTTCGAGCGAACCCCTGGGGGTTCATTCGAACCCCCCTTAATCCTCATTCTCTCCCTCAGACATGAAAACATAATTCTTTTTCACTTCGGAGCTCAGTTTGAACATGAAAATGGTAGAGATTTCACAAACCCAACTGGAATCAGGTATTCCTCAGAACGAGCTATCCAACAAATATAATTTTGATATATTTTTTTTTATTATGTATTTGTTTTTTTAGTTTTATTAAACATAGGTTTTTCACTGAAAATGAAGGTCTTTGTTCTGCACATGTGGAAAATATCAAATTATCAATTTATTTTTTGAAAAATATGAGTGCACCAGATATTGAAGTCCTTCATTCAACAAAAAAATAAATTGAATTTCGATATATACAAAAAAGGTTACGCGTTATACGATCGTGCTATGTTAGAATTGTAATTGGTTTGACTTTGAAACTTGATTAAAGATAAAATATTCAATAAAAAACTATCTAACCAAGTGGAAGCACTAGATATCGGAGTAACAAATCTAAATTTGAAAGAATTAGAATTTTATCCTTCATTGAAAAAAAGTTGTGTTATACGGTGAGCGTCACTTTTTAAAAATGTTGTTTTCTAAAAAAAAATAGTTTTAGAGGGAGATGGAAAAAAAAGTGCAATCTGATTCCAAAAATTTTGGAAAAAATATTTATTATAATCTACAAACAAAATGTCATGAAACTCTAATTTTCATCATCTTCAAATTCCTCACATTTTAGCCACTATAGGTTTCCCGAAAGTGAAGATTTAGTTAAAAAAAAATATTTCAGTTTCTAGTCTGGCCAAAAATTGTAAACCACTATTGTGGGATCACCCATAATATTTATTTATGACACTGTCATAATATAGACAATGCATGATTTAATTATTTAGTAAACAAGATAGAGCAAGAGTTAATAGAAGTAGACATCACACATGATTTTTTTAAAGCTCTACACAAAAATCTCTAAGAAAAGGCCAAAGTTGACTCTAAATATATCAAGGAGGATACATTGAAAGGTTAGGTGGAAGATGAAATAAAATTGACACTCTTGAAAGGAAGGGGAAAGAGACAAGGACACTATAGTGATAGAACTATATTTTTTATGAATTTAGGTGAAATTGGTGCTTTCAATTGGTAGCAATTATGAAATTGTCAAGGCAATTTCAAGATGATTACATTAATCTCCAAAAAAAATTGTGCCAATTTTGAAATTGCCTAGGCATAATCTTGAATGCATGCCAAATCTTTTGAGACTCCCACTTGTAGAAAACCAATAATTTTACCAAATTTGGTTCAAAACATAAGGTTTTAAAGCATAGAAAACCAAGAAAGAGACAAGTTGTTACTAGATGCTAATAAACAATTGCAATTGGGACTAAGGGGACTTATCTTTGAGGCTAGAATTGGTCATCAAGATGACATTTTGAGTGACATAAATCATGGTCAAACTTAAAATGTGACCAATGCAAATTCAAATACTTATAATGGATAGATTAGGTCTATATCATATAATGAAACCGTTGTCTAAGGCATCCTAATCACATATCTACATTCATATTCTAATAAAAAATCTTCTCTCATAACATCAAACTAACCAAGAACAATAACCTACCCATTACCAAACAAAATTAAAAAGCTACCCAATCCTAGAAGCCAATCACAAAAGTCAATTTTTGGATCCAATTTGTTATTATAATCTTAAACCATTTGATTAAAGTCTAAACAAGTGACAAACCCATTACCAAACCAAATTAAAAAGCTACTTAATCTTACTCTAATCACTAAATTCCATTTCTAGATCTAATTTGTTATTATAACCTTAAATCATTACATTAAAGTCTAAACACATGACATTGTTATTATAACCTTAAACCATTCCATTAAAGTCTAAACACATGTGCCTCAACCAACTCTAGTCAACAATGGGTGAGTAGAAATCAAAGCTACCCAAATAGCTCATCACCTTTCCATTTCCAACAACTACCTATCACAGGTGGTTGGGCAGTGTAAATCGCAACGTTTCCTATCCATGCAACAATGGATGACTATAACTGAAAGCTAAACCATGCAACAATGGATGACTATAACTGAAAGCTACCCAAATAGATTAAAAACTAGCTATTGCACTTTAGTGTGCAATGTTGTACGCCGAATAAGCGTATGGATGTATTTGAATTTGTGTATATAACTTCTAAAAGTAAGACATGGAAAAACTAAAAATTCAATAGTATAAAAATGGAAGGGAACTTCAAATTATAAGAATGTATACAATTGGTAGAGTAGTTTGTAGCATATCTTTGGGACGTGAATTATAAAAGAGAAGCTTATATTTTGAATTTTTTGGACGTTAATGAATATTGGAAATAGTATGCAAATGAAAGGGAACTTGACTTGATTTGATAGATGATGATTCAACAACCTTTTTTTTCCCATTAAAATCTATTTTTTTAGCACCTGAGATCAATTGTTAGGCTATTTGGCTAATAATGTTCATGCAAAAAATGTCTCAATGGAGAAGTGATCCACCTAAAAGGTGCAAACATGACTGAAACAAAACCTATGAATCAAGAAGATAATCAAGTTCCATTACCAACTGACTCATGTTATGCTTGCAATAGGGAAAGAGGGAGAGAGAGGGATAGATAGAGGGGAGAAGAGTGAGTGAGAGAGGGGGTCTAAGGAGATAGAAATAGGGGATATAGATAGAAAGGAAGATAGAGATAGAGATGGTGATGGAGATAAGGTTGAAGGAGAGGGATATGGAGAGGAAAGGAAGATATAAAGAGAGATAGAAGAGAGGGGTAGATGGATATGGAAGAGACAAATATAGAGAGACAGAGAGAATGAGAGAGAGAGAGAAATAAAGATAGAGATAAGAAGTAGTATATAGAGAAAGGTAGAGAGAGGGGGAGATATAAGATTAGATAGATGGATAGATAATGAGATAGAGATAGAGGGAAAGATAGAGATAACTCAATATATAAAAAGGGAGAGGGAGGGGGAGAGAGGGGGAGGCATAAGGTTAGATAGATGGAGACATAATGAGATAGAGATAGAGATAACTCATTCTATAGAAAGGTAGAGGGAGAGTGAGAGAGGGGGAGATATAGATAGAGGGTGATATTGAGAGATAGAGAGGGGTAGGGAAAGTGATAGAGAGATAGGGAGAGAGATAGAGAGATAGAGGTAGACAAAGATATGGATAGAAAAAGATAGATAGAGGAGTGAGAGGGAGATAGAGAAATTGAGAGATATAGAGTAAGAGAGATGGAGGGAAACATGAAGTGAAGAAGAAAGAGGGGAGAGGGAGAGACAACTCATTGGATAGAGGAGAGATGAAGTAATATAGATAGAGGAAGATATAGAAAGATAGAAAGATAAATATATAGGAAATGATCTAGAAAGAGAGGTAGAGAGAGGGATATAAAGAGAAGGAGAATTGGAGAAGATATAGGTAGAGAGTGAGATATGAGAAGATAGAGATAGATGAGGCAAGTGTGAGAGATAATGGACTTGTGATAGAGAGAAGTAATAGAGAGAGGGAGAGAGATAGAGGGCGAATAGATAGAGAGGGATTGGGAGGCAGAAGCAAGGAATGTGTATGTGAGTGAGAGACAGATATAGAGAGAGATAGGGAGAAATAGGGTGTGTGTGTAAGAGAGATATGGACATGAGATAAAGAGGAAGAGATATACATAAATAGATAAAGAGGGGGGAGAGAGAAATAGAGAGATGATAGATGAGATATAGGGATAGAAAGAGGGAGAGATAGATGTAGTGGAAAAGATAGAAGGGGAAGAGAAAGATGCAAAGAGAGGTAATAAGATATAGAGAGATGAGAGAGAGGTTATATATATATAGAGAGAGAGAGAGGAGGTAGAAATTTAGGGATATAAATATATATTATCTTATATATAATAATAAATATAACTATAATTTTGATTTTAAAAATGAGTTTTATAAAATATAATTTATAATATATAAAATTAAATGTAATTATATTATACATAAATTATATATTATATTATATTTATATCTAATAATTTCTATTATAAAATATACTATAATTATAAATATAACTATAACATTAATTTAAAAATAAATTTATATTATACAAAATACACATATGTTAATAATAATAATCATGTAATTTATATATAATAAGAAGTGTATTTTAAATTGTATTATATTAAATATATATTATATATTAACTATAATTTATTTTATATTTATGTTAATAATTTTCAATATTTAATAATGAATATAAACAATATTATTTTAAAAATAAATAAAATTTAATTTGTATTATATAATATATATTAATCATATATTGTATTATATTTATATGCAATATTTTTTAATATAAAATATAATATAATAATCAATCTAATCATAGTATTATTTTAAAATAAATTTGCATTATATTTATCATTTTAAAAACTAATAATAAATAGTAAACTTATTAAATTAATAAATATACAATACAATTTCATAATTTAATTTATCTATTGTTACTAAGTATATTAATTGATTATCTATCGCGTGTGGGCTCGTGGCATGTGATGTGTTGGCGAATGATTTTTTCGACACATAAGGTAACAAGGTAAGAGGTGGCTACACAGAGCGAGGCATGAGAATATCTTGAGGCGTTCCCACTTTCTTTCCGTCTCAATGGTGATTCATCCCTGACTATTTCCCGTCTTAATCTATTCCACCTGAATTAGGGCATCAGAACATAGAGCACCTCAGTACGTCGGCAAGGCATTGCACACTGGTCCCGCATTTTATCAATTATCTGTGTTGCTTTTATTTCTCTTTGTGTATGGTGGATTTGGTTTTTATTAGTGAGCCCATTCTCATTTGCATTTTTGAGTTGTTCATTATACCAGGAGTCCGCCTAACTTTAGGGCACTTTTCCTAAATTGCAAGATGAAGGGGAGAGAGAGATGGATATTCAGCAATCTCATCTAGTGCCGATACTCTCATTGACTCAGATTCCTTGGATCATGGAGCTCTCACAGCCAGGATCGGGGTCTGTTCTAAGGCATATGCAATTTGTTGTTATCAGGGAGACGAACACATACATCCAACACGCGATTCCAGTTCCTGGCCATATTCTCAAGGCTCGAATTTCATCGGTACCAGAGACATCACCATTCGAGGGTCGATCGTTGCTCAATTTGGAGAAGTTGTTTCTACAGGATCAATGTGCCAGGAAGCAACACCATATCATGACTTTTCATCATCGACCAATACATGTATCACGAGATCGCATAAGCATAGTTTGGTCATCTCTCTGGGTGCCGATTATACCTACGACGGGATTAACCAGGGCACAACAACACTATTCTCTGGCCAGCGAAGGTGTTGAGGGGACGAGTCCTACCGTGTGCAGACCGTGAGGATTGTCTTACTACTGGTTCCAAACGATTTGCTGTTGACCTCTCTATTTCATTCATAGTGATCATTCCAGGGGGTGCGCACAGGTATACTGTGTTATTGTACTGAGATAGCATAATTCAACTCTAAAGATTGATTATCTTATGGCAGTATGTGCTAGGAGCCTTAGTAGAACAATTATGATTCAAAACTGCTTTGTAGAAATATCCGTTCTGAGCTTTAAAAGTAAATCTAAGTCTACGGCAAGTGACAGATGAGTCACCAAAAAAATATTAATAAGCCATTTCAAGGATTTGACTGATCGCTCCCACTTGCAATAAAGGCAATGAAGAACGATGAACGATGAGGATGTTGAGAATCGTCTCCGGGATGGCTTCAGCCATTGATGGAGTAAATCAGTTTGCCTCACTTCATAGTAGGATACGCCTTCGGCGTAAATTACTTGGGGGAGGTGAGGAACTTTAAATAACACTAGCACATGACCTTTCCATTTCCAACAACTATCACAGGTGGTTGTGTCCAGAGTCGGGGCCCCCGAGAATGAGATTTGACACTTCCCTGGTATGTACGACAGTGTAAATTGCAACAGGCGATAATGATACAATTATTAATGTGAGGCCCATCAGTTTCTAAATGTCAAAAGTTTTAGACGCATCCATGTGCTGTCCCTTAATTTGGAAGGTTGGATTATCTATCGGTATTCCACAACGTGCTGGAAACCCCATAATAGTTCACGTCATATACAGCTTTGCAATTGACGGGAGCTTAATTCACTTATTTAATGCACTGCACACAGATACCTAGTAGTCAAGTAAATCTTTAGTCAATGTATTTTTTATCTATATTGGTGTTAATGAATCTTTGTAGTTTTGCACTCTAAGTCATGTGAAAAATTCTTAGGTGTTCTTCATTTCAATATGTTTTGTGTGAGCATGGAACACACTTTGATTATGCCAATATATAATTAGGGGATTAAGGTGTGAGTATTGAAGATACTCAAGAAGTTTTCAGAGCTATATGGCTTCACATATTACTATAATAATTTCCTTATACCCTTCTTCAATGAGTGACAATACAACATTAAGTTACTTCTTACAACTACATGAAATAATGGTATATTTAAGATTGAATTAATAATCAAAAGTTGGTTTATTATTGTCTTTGCAACTTGCCCAATTTGGATATAAGATTCTAGCATATTTGAAACCTTCATTCTTCAAACATTCTAATGTAAAGTTCCATATTCTTTGAATATATCTCGAGACTCACTTTACAACTAACTAATGACTCTACTTTGGATTAGTCATGAATCAAGACAAGAGTATAGATATGTAAGATATGCGTGGACAAGACTTGGTTAAGTAAATCAAATTTCTCACCAAATCCTATATAGTGTTTCATTGACTACTTTACTATTCTAATATCCATTGGTGTTAGTAAAAAAATTTAGTCTTTCTCTCTAAACTATATGAGAATTTCTTTGGTGTACTTCGCTTGAAAGAGGAATATTTGCCTAGGTGTTTGTCACAATTTAATTCCAAGCAAGTAATGAAGTGATGCAAGACTAAACATCTCAAAATCGGTCTTCCTATCCTCTTTGAATTTATTGATTAGTAATTGATCTTTCATAGTGATAAACAAATTGTCAACATGCAACATGATGAAGAGTAACTTGTGATAAAATTATTAATATACAAATTCAGATCAACATCAAATTTATAAAAAACCCTTGAAAGAAAGTGTCATTTGAATGAGATGTCATCAGCAACTAAATTATAATAAATTTCATGTTTTACAAGTTCTTTAGATGAGTTTTTAATATATTGACAAGGGGGTGATCAAGCATTTATTTAATCCAAAAAATTGACAATATAATTTAGTTGTTAATATAAAAAAATTATTATGATTTTTCTTTAATTTTGTTGTTCTAAAAACTTTTTTTTAATTAAGAGGGGTAAACACTTTTTGACCCTGAGCTAAGAATCAGTGAGGTCACAAACGAGGGACCTCATCCTCAATATAAATTATCAACAATTACACCCCAATAGGGCTTCAACCTTGATGGAAAAAATAACAACACAACAACTTAACCATCACAACATGCCACTATTAGATTTTGTAGTAATAACTTGAAACTTTAATACATGTATTAATTTTTTCCTGTATCAATAAAAAAATTCTTGAAAAAATGTCATCAACAACAAAATGTAAGGTTTTTTAATGACTTTTTTACTAATCTTTTAAAAAATGTGATGTGTTAGAGGAGAGATTTCATGTTTCTGATTAAAATAAAATGGGTTTATGATAACGCCCAAACCCTATTACATAGGAATAACACAACATAACTAAGTTTCCATACAAACTATAACCCAACTATAATCAAGTTTCCAAGAGCAAAACAATACCCAAGGATATAGCCTAAATGATGCCATACCATTTTTAATTCAACCTTACACCCTTAGCCCTGGTGTGTGATTAGGATATAGGCTTAGGAAGATATTTCTTCTACCTTTGAATAATTATTCATGAAATATTTTTTCTAAGTCCTTAGACCTAGGAGAAGTGGGGGATGCCCCCATAGAGGGACTATCCATGGGTGTTACATAAATAGAGGAATGTCTAGTTATTGATGTTGATCAATCAATAATTGAATCAAAAGTAGATATTTGCCACTTTAAAACTAAGGGCAATATAGGAATAGTGGAAATGGGTAGATGAATAACCAAATCATGAGTTGAGTGGAACTCACTTAGAGGAGCTAATGGAGTCATGGGAGCCTCACTAGGCCCAAAAGGAGCAACCGCTAGAGTGGAGGAATGCAACTTTGAGTTAGCAATTAAGCTCTCTAGATATATAGTAAGGTAGTGGGGAAAGGTGATATACCACCAAGTAGACGAGGATGACCTACAAATAGCATGGGGGTAATTTGAAGCCAAATTCCTAGTGGTAAAGAAACATCTGCATTGAAATGGGATGCCTTTGTAATTAATAGATTGAATCCAAGGATGATTATTCACATAATTCAAGATCCATTAGGATACATGTAAAGGAGGTGTAGGTGAAGTTTAAAGAAGTAAATTTCACCTTTGAGAAGTGACTTAGAGCATTGTCAATGGATTCAAAGCTAGAATTGCACTACTACAAGGGTAGATAATGAAATCTCACCCAAACCAATATTATTTGATAGAATATTTTAAGGGATTGAAAGAGGGAGACCAAGGATGAATTAAGAGAGCCTATGTAGACCCCACATCCAACCACCAATAGTTAACACAACCTCCCTATTATCAGAAGATTCAAAATATACTACAAAACCCCCTAGCATATGGGTAAATCCCTCTCCTACCATCAATAAGTGGAATTCAATGCTCAAAAATCCAATGATTTAAATCTAGGAGATTAGGCCACAAATAGTTAAATAAAAAAATAGACCCTTGTTCATGAAAAATACTTTGTTTTCAATCACTTCCTACCCTATAATCACCACTGCAGTGGCCATAACATAGGGAAGAGGAATCTATTTTTCAAAAGGGTGAGAGTCATTTATAGAGGGATATTAGACATAGCATCCACATAGGAACCATGAGAATGAAGGGGTGAAACACATGTTCAACAATATTCACATGTATAGTAGGAACAATGCAACCAACTTATGGATTAGATATCCTTTCAAACCCTAGCAGTGACCCTTATAAATTATCCACAAATTCTTTCCCTATAGACTCATTAGAAAAGATAGAGACCCTATCAGGGGTTCCATGAGAAGAAAAAGGAGAACATAAGCTGTAAATAAATCTATCACCACATATATCAAACATAGATGATAAAGGAAAACCTCCTAGAAAAATCCATCCACTAGTGCAATCTCACCAATAGCCAACATCCCCAAATCTATCACTAGATCACACAAAGCGGGGGTTTCAAGTTCAAGTAGGAAACCATCATTCAAAATTTTAAATTGCAATGGGAGTGAGCAAGAAACCATTGTTCATTGCATATTGAGAGAGGTATTTCATGTTGAAATAATATAATTATTTTATATCTTCAATAAATAGTTGTGTCAAATTATGGAGGCCCCTTAAAATAGTAATGCTTTAATATATAGGACTTTAAAGATATATGTATGTATTTATGCATGTATGTATATATGTATATACATATATAAGTATATGTATATGTATGTATATACATACATACATAAATACACACATGCATACATACATACATACATGCATATATACATACATTAAAATTCAAAGTTATTAGTAAAAGGAAAAAAATTACTATAAAAATTGAGTCCTTGTGTAGACAAGAAAATATTAAAGATAAATAAAACGGAAGATAATATAAAACACACACAATACCTTCACTTTAAACCCTTCTTTCTTCTCAAATAGAGCTAAAAATGTGACCCCATAATAGTGGTTTACAATTTTTGGCCAAACTGGACACTGAAATTATTATTTTTAACTAAATATTCACATTCGGGCACCTATAGCGGCTAAACTGTGAGGAATTTGAAGATGGTGCAAACTAGAGTCTCATCAAATTTTGTCTGTAGATTCTAAAAAAAAAAAATCAAAATTTTGGGAATCAAATTGCACTTTTTTTTCTTCTCCCATGAAAATTAATTTTTTTCAGAAAACAACATTTTAAGAAAGTGACACACCTTATATCATAACTTTTTCCATGAACGATAAAAATCTAATTCTTTCAAATTTAGATTTGGCTCTAATATCTGCTTTCACTTAGTTAGATAGTTTTTATTGAATATTTTTTCCTTAATCAAGTTTCAAAGTCAAACTAATTACAATTGACACAATAGCATGCGTAACTTTTTTGTATATGTCAAAATTTAATTTAATTTTTTTTTTGTTGGATCAAGGACTTGAATATCTGGTGCACTCATATTTTTCAATTTTTTGTTTTGATAATCTTCTATTTTTCCACATGTGAAGAACAAAGAAATTCATTTTCGATGAAAAACCTATGTTTAATAAAACTTAAAAAACAAATACATAACAAAACCAAAACATATTAAAATTATATTCATTGGATAGCTTGTTCTGAGGAATACCATAATCATTTGAAATAAATTTTAAATGAATTCATTTGATCCCCCAAAAGCTAAATCAAAAGTGATTTTTATCAGCATTTTGATAGGTGTAAAGGAGATGCATTTATAGGTATGGTTTAAAACTAGCGAGGTTCTATCGAAGGGGGTTTGATCTAAGGTGATTTGATCAAACCCTCTTCAATTGGAATCCTTAAAATGGAACTTTTTAAGGCTTACATCATTATATTTTCTAAAAATATGTGATTTCATCTAAAATCAGTTCCTCTCAGGAATTGTAAATCACACCCTAGCTCCACTTGAGTTTCTCTTTTTATGCATGGATGGAATGTGGTTTCTTATCAAACCAACAACATGATGATAGGATTTAGATGATAAGAGATCAAATGGATAGAAAGTTATATGATAATGCAAGATTAGCTAAGTTATAGAAGAAATAGATAGAAAATGCAACATGTGATAACAATAGGATGAGAGAAGATTATAAAATGGAATTAGAAACCTCTCATTTATAAAATTTTCATAAGAGAACTCAAGGTACAAGATGGATTGGTTGATGGATGGATATGATTGATTAAGGATTGGGGTTTGGATTAAAGTTGTAGTCATGTGACAAGTGTCACATGAGGGATAAGGGCTAGGCTTAGGAATGGATTAGGGAAACATCCTTATGTGAATGTCTAGGTTTTGGAGATGTAGTATGAAATGGATGGATGAGATGGAAAATTAGTTTGACTTTTTGGCAAGTGTCTAGGTTCAATGAATCTAGACAAGGTCTTAATTAGTCATGTGACTCTCAATAATTAAGTAAATAATAATAAAATTATTTAACTAGTTATTGAAGAACTTGGGTGGTGTGGAAGGATAAATTAATTATTTAATAAATAATAAATATTTATTTAATTAAAGTGAGGGATAAATGTGAAGGATAAATTAATTAAATAAACCATAAGTATTTATTTAATTAAAGTAGGGAATAAAGGTGAAGGATAAATTAGTTAAATAAATAATATATATTTATTTAATTAGAGTGTGGGATAAAGTTGAAGGATAAATTAGTTAAATAAATAATATATATTTATTTAATTAGAGTGGGGGATAAAGGTGAAGGATCAATTAGTTAAATAAATAATAAATATTTATTTAATGAGAGTGAGGAATAAAGGTGAAGGCTAAATTAATTAAATAAATAATAAATATTTATTTAATTAGAGTGGGGGATAAAGGTGAAGGATAAATTAATTAAAAATATAAGAAACATTTATTTAATTAGTGGGTAGGATAGAGTAAAGTCAAGTGTGGTAAGGCATGGTCAAATTTTAGGTGTCTACATTTTGCCCCTCTTTGAGATGATGTTGCAATTAAAAGAAGTACTATCATTTCAAAGAAGAATAATACATAGTCCAAGTAGGAAGGGATAAGGATTAGTGGCATGATGCTCTAGACTGAAGAAGGATGGGAGTTAGGTATGTTCTCTCAAGATTACATGCAGGTTCAAAGAACAAAGGCGAGCTCTCAAAATGGATGGGAGAGTTAGATGATAAATGGTGTAAAGATAGAGGAAGATGATGGATGGAAGGGGAGAAAATATGGATGAGCACAATTCTAAAATGGTATAAGAACCTATATTTGATATTGTACTTGATGTTATGCACCAATGTGTAAGGAACTGAGATAACAATGTGTCAAGTATGTGATAAAAAAGGTCAAACACAAATATATGCTTTATAACACCATGATATGAAGACCATGATGTGCTTGTGGAAATGGAATGCAAAGAACATGATAAATATAAACAATGATAACACACAAGCAACAAGAAATCATGCACAACAAGCAAAAAAACAAAACAAGATTATGCCACTAGTTAAGTTGAAAACCATTTGATCTGATTGATTGGTTGATGATGATGATGATAACCAAAGTTAACAAGAAGAAAAATGTGTACCCAAAGGATTGTGTTGTTAATGATAAAAACAACACTAGGGTTGAGAAGGATATGTATCCCTATATTATGATAATTAGGTAATGGATCAATATATATATTTGGTTGATTTGTGTGAACCTAGATGCCAAACCTGCAAGAACACATCAAATGAACAACCAATTAGATCGAATGCAAGGAAGAACATAGATTCCTCAAGAAATTCATTTAAGTTGCTAAAGAAGAGGAAATGAAGTGAAGAACACAACAAAAATTAAAACATATCAAATCCTAGTCTAAAGCAAAGCAAACTCTAAATATCTTGAGGGAATTGGTGCCAATTTGATGTGAAAATTGGCCCTTTCCCAACTCCAATGATGCAATGATGATTTGGTGATGAAATTCGATCCAGATTGATGAAGGGTGATGAGTGCTCAAAGATAAAAACTTGCATGACCTTGCTACACATTCAAAAGTATGGATGAAGATTTCTAAAGATTTGAGCATAATAAGTTTACTCAAATTGTGGATGCCAAATATAATAGAGGAGCTCTTTATTTATAGAATGATAAGTTGAAAGAATGCCCAAAATAGAGCAATGTGGGACTAAATTTCATTCAATGTCAAGCTGCCACTTGTCCAAATTTGAATGGGTGGAGGATGTGCAAGTTTTGAAGAATGTGTCAATAAATGCGAATATTTGAATTTTGAAATTGTATTAATGGCAAGGTGGAGGGAGAGTCAAATGGAGTTATGGCCACTTGGCTCAATGTAAAAGGACTTGTAAGATGGAGTGAATGCCTTGTTGGAAGGACAAAGTCAACTTAGATTTGAATTTCAAATTTGAAGAATATTCTCCAAAAATGCCATGTTGAAGATAAATAGAGATTTTTAAATAAATCAAATAATTCTATTATCATGTGCAAGTGGCAAAAGATGGAGGATGGGACATGAGAAGAGATTAAATTAATCAAGGTTAATTAATTTAATGAGGGGATTAAATGATGTGACCTATTTGACTTAAATTTATGAATTGATTTAAATTAAATATGAGAAGAATATGATTTAAAGATTTAGTTAAATAAATATATTTTGATTTATTTAGCTAAAGGGGGTGATGTTAGTTTAAATTAGATAAATGTTTGATTTATTTAATTTAATAGAGGAACTATAGATTTTTAATTAAATAATTATGAATTATTTAATAAAAAAAGATTTAGGAACTAACTAAATAAAATGGTTTATTTAATTAACGAGAGATAATGACTTAACAAGCTGAAATTGATTTATCTTATTAAGCGATGAAATGCGAAGAATTTAATCAAATAAAGGTTATTTGGTTAAATGGTTAGACCGAGGGATGATCTAGGATGAAATGGTGTTAGTAGTTAGGATCAGATGTGCAATGTTAATTAGTACATTTTACGTGTCACATTTTGCCCCTCTTTGAAGCAATGCACTCGTTGCGTTGGTTCAAAGAATAAATGGTCTTGATCAAAGCCAAAAAAAAATATTTTTAAAATCTTGCCCCATTGCTGCCCGACGAGAGAAAACATGCTAATATACTACCCCTCGAGAGATTGGACAATTTTTTTTAATTTTTGGGTGATCTCACGAAAAAAGAGGAGAAGGTTCCCAACATGTCCAGAAGGGCTCTAGGAGGCCAAAAATGTGTCTAAATGCAATAAAATGATGTAAAAAAGGGCTCAACAGGTTGAAGAGTTCAAAACCCTAGTAGGATAGCCAAACATGGTCAGAAAACCCTAATTTTCAAGCTTTAAAAAGGCTCCGAGGGGTCACTTTCAATTCACTTTCACACATAGCCTTTTAACGATTCTGTGATTTGAGCTCTGAAACTCTTATGAGATGGTGCAACGACAGCTCCCGATGCACATTTATGATTGAGTCTAGACATATCAGTGATCTCCCAACATTGGGGCATTGGTAAGTGATCCTTGAGCTTCGTTTTTCATTTTTTGTGCTTATTTAATGCTTTTAAATTTAGCTTCTTTGCAGCAATGCTATATAGCGCTGCTCAAATTTCAAACTGCACTATTCAGTGGTCCAAACTGGCTTGCCATCGTAAATCGCACTGTGGCGATGGAGTTTGGAGTTTGGAAACAAACTTCAAACTCTGACACTCCTGCTATCTCTAGTGGGGGCATTTCAAAGTTTGACGCGGCGAGGGACTTTTAGACTAGGGTTTCTGCAAATTGCGCCACTTTTTAGAAAAGTGCACTACGGCGGTGAATTTTAACACTTTGGTAGTCTAGCGTCATAGTTTGAAAATTTCAAACTGTGACCCATTCATAGGTAGCGACACTGGGCTAGTTTTTTGGGCACTCAGAATAAAATTTCTCAAAAGTTTTAACATGGTGACCTTTCCTGATGCAGGACATGGCGAGGGAGCTCTATTCTCAGGAGCACAGATCGCGGGATATTTTCAATTACTTGTGAGATCTGAGTGATAAGGAGCAGGATTGGCTGCAGGACATGGGACTATGGTATATTGCTTACACAACACTTGTGCGGACCCACCTTGGGATGATATCAATGCTTATCTAGAGATGGCATAGTGAGACCTCATCCTTCCACCTTCCTACTGGCAAGGCCACTATCACCTTAGAGGACATGTGGTGCATCCTTAGATTGTTGATTCATGGTCGGCGAGTTATTTTCAATATGGATGCCGGATGGGACGCCTACCATACAGTCCTTGCCACAGATGAGGTTGTGTACTGCGAGAGCCGGATAGAGTTGGAGCGCCATAGGACACTCACATCACCATTATGCCTAGTGGTTGCAGCAATCATCTTAGGTCTTGTTGCCCTAGATCGACGAGGTCAATACTTCAGTCCTGGATGGGGGCTCTGTTGGGAGCGGATGGTTCATGACAGGCCAGTTCATTTTGCATGGGGGCATGTTCTTCTAGCCTCACTCTATAGGGACTTACACAAGTACATCTATCTTGATGGTAGAGCACTCAAAGCAGGTGTTACACTTTTCCATGTGTGGGCATGGGAGCACATCGCCATTCTTCGGCCATGAGTCATTGCAACGTTGATGGGGCCTGATGATCCCCTAGTGTGGCATTATAGAGGTGGTGTGTCCTTTACACACACAGGTGAGCATGGGATTCCTCACTGGAGGAGGGTCTTGGACGATATGCAGGTTTTCACCTAGCGCTCGTACCTTGGTCACCTCAGATGGGCCAATGCTGCACAACAAATATTCTTTGTCCACCATGACCGCTTTATGCAGGGGCGGGAGCATATGATGGTGGAGAGGTACCTGTCAGGGCGAGTCCAACGTCAGTTTGGTGAGCCACAGGATTGGCCAGATGATGAATATGTGGCCATATTTTCTCACACTGTATCACCAAGTTCATGGGGGTGATACATTCCTACTTCTGAGGCAGTAGACAACTTCAGACAGTTGGTGGTGCGACCTTGGGTATATGATTAGGGACTCGCAGATCCTAACGTGACAAAGGCCTACAAAGATTGGTTTTTGCCACCCCTAAGATTGACAATTCCAGGAGCACCCTCCACTCGGCGAAGATTGACGGGTAGAGGGGGAGGACAAGGATGGAGAGAGGGTGAGCGGTAGGATCAGCCGGTTAGGGCTCTAGCTCAGCCAGTCCAAGTAGATGTTCATATGCAGGATCAGGACTAGGGGCCAGCTAGGAAGCATGACTAGGTAGATGCACCACCACGAGCTACAGGTGAGGATAAACCTAATGTGTAGCCCCAATGAGCACAACCAGTAGGACAACTAGATCGCTGAAATGCATTGATTGCACAGCTGCAGGTTCAGGTTCAGACCTTGACGGCGGAGAGGGATCAAATCAGGGCCTAGAGAGACCAAGCCATTTTGTAGAGGCAGGTTGTAGAGCTACAGGCAGCCATAGAGATGGGCCAAAGACAACAGTTGGAGAGCATGGCAGCCTCCTCCTCTCAAAGCACAATGCCTCTTCATTCTTACAAGGAGGCCATATGGGAGGCAGACTATTATTGCCTGCATTATCATCAGGTTGTACGTAAAGCAGAGCGGGCCCTAGATTACTCATAGCAAACTAGCCACAGACTAGTAGAGGGTCATGGTGACAGAGGGGAGGGTAGCAGATAGGAGGGTTAGGCCTCATTTTGATCGAGATATCATTTTTCATGCCATATGGGCTCATTTTTTATAGCCCGTTTGGCCTTTTTGTACTTATTGACACACATGTACAATGATCCGATTATTTTGTACTATGACAGTTATCTGATGATATATATATGAGGTGATGATTTTGATATGATGTGATGTGTATCATTTATTTAATATGCATTTATGGATGGTTCTATTTCTATATGCTATGCAATAATGTTGTGGTGTTATGTGATGTATATATGGATGCATTTATTGTGATGTGGTATGCATTATGTGATGGTTATGTGACTAATAGGTCTATATTATTCCTTTGACATATGCAAATGGATTTATATGATATGTGATATGGATGGATGATGATTTATGTATGTTAATGTAAATGTGATGACTTGTGCAATGATTTCTTTTTCAATTCCCTTATGATGGTGATGATGATGTAGTGATCGTGCTCTGTGGTTATGAATGTATGAATGTATGTGATTTGTCATGAATGTATGTGTGTTTACGATGTGATATGCAAAATGGTATGGAGATGATTTACGGTGTATACGCAAAATGATATGTGAGTCATGATTATAAATGCTTTAATAATTATGGATGGATGTATGCTTTTATTGTAATGAATTTTTATAATGTTTATGTTCCTATTTTGATTGTGCGTTGGATGCTTATAATGATATGGAATGATTTGTAAAATGAAATGCGAAAATGATTGCGTTGTGGTTATTTATGAGGTGTTCTATATGATATGGATGGATGATGGACGATATGTATATTTCTATGATTATGTATGATGTAAATGTGAATGTAATGGTCATGCTATATATGCCTTGATGATGTAGATGAGATTTTTTTACGATGTTGAGAATAACAAATATATATTATCCTAAACATGTTAGATGATTATGAGATGTATGTGCTGCATTTATTGTGATGTGATGTAATATATGAAATGATATGTTAATGCAAAGTAGTATGATGATTCTTTATGTTATGCAAAATAAATGTAATGTGAGAGATGACTTTATGATGTTCATGTGATGTGAATATGTATGCTTATAATGGAATGGATTATCTATAATGCTCATGTACTTATTATGTTTGATTATGTAGTAGATGGTAATATGAGACGATTTATGCTAATGAATGTTATGCAAATGAACTTGTATGCTATGGTTTATGTGATGAATGCAATGCGATGAAAAATGGATGCAATGTGATGAAAAATGGATGCAATGTGATGAAAAATGGACGTGCTGTGATGATTTATGAATATGCTTGTTTATAAAAAGTGCTTATAATAAAACATTTATATGATGATGGAGATGCAATGCATATGTTTCCTATATGATATGTTATGCAATATGCTAATGATTTGTGGATTTTCTGATGTTTTGATGTTTTTGGATTTTCTTATTTTTTGATGTTTTTTGATTTTCTGATGTTTTTGGATTTTCTGATTTTAGGACTTGAAGAATATACATGAATCTGATCCAATGAGAACATGTCCCCAGTGTGATGAAATAGACTACTCCGATAAAGTTAGGACAAACTAACCTTGAGGATGGGTCGGGTAGTACTAGGAGGGATCATGATACAAACATAGGATGAAGCTATGGTGCAGATGCAGGTGGATGAGTGATGGATGGAGATCTGAATGCGATAGAAGATGGAAATGTAATGGATGGATGATGCAAAACAAGCCGTAAAGGTCCTAGTGGATGGAAAGTGCTTATTTACACAAGGTGCATGTTTGCCAAGTTTTCACCAAGGTACTTTCCCAAAGTGCCACCAAAGTGGTTTTCACCAGAGGACGATTTTTTTTTTACTGTTTTTGATCCTTTTTTAAATTTTTTTGGATATTTTTCTTTTTGATTTTTGTTGTTGTTAGCAAGGTGCCTGTTTTCTAGGTTTTCACCAAGGTAACCATTTCTTCAGGACATTTTCTAATTTTTTGGTTCTATACCTTGAAAGATTAGGCATAAAACTTTTTGAGATGAGAGTTGTTCATGGGTTCTTGCAGAGGTTCCCCTTCGGGTGTTGATAACTGATATGCCCCTAACTTATAGTTTGTTGTGATAACAAATGCTCCCAACCAGTTGGATTCAAATTTTCCTTTGCTGTTTGGATTTGGGACATTCTTCAGATTCTCTTTTAGTACCAGTTCTTCAACTTGGAAAGTCCTGCTTTTGATTTTCTTGTTATATCTCCTCTTGAGTTTGTTCTGATAGACTTGCAAATGGTTTAAAGCATCTATACGCCACTCATCTAGTAGCTCCAACTCATTTAGTCTTGATACTCAGTACTCTTCATCCATGATAAGGTTTTGCAGTGATATTCTTAGTGACGGGAGCTCAATCTCAATGGGGAGTATGACTTCTGATCCATAGACCAGAGAGTAAGGGATAGCACCGGTGGGTGTGTGGATACTGGTTTGGTAGGCCTAGAGGGTGGGATTAAGCTATAGATGCTAGTCATGCCCTACGTCATTGACTATTTTCTTGAGAATCTTTAAAATGGTTTTATTTGTGGCTTTTGCTTGGCCATTTCCTTGGGGATAGTATGGGGTGGAGAAGCAATGTTGGATTTTGAATTTTTCACACAAGTCGTGGACATCCTGATTCTTGAATAGTGTCCCATTATCTGAGATAATGGCTTGCAGGACACCGTAGCAGCAAATGAGATAGTTCAAGATGAACTTTGATATCTACTTCCCAGTTATATATGTCATGGGTATGGCTTCCACCCAATTGGTAAAGTACTTAGTAGTGGTTATGATGAACTTATGGCCATTAGATGAAGTGGGAGTGATTTTTCCAATGAGATCGAGTCCCCATTGCGAAAAGGGCCATGGTGTGATGATGCGATGAAGTTCTTGAGTTGGAGCATGGATGAGGTCCCCATGCTGCTAACATTGTAGACACCTTCTGACATAGTCATGTGCCTCTCTTTCCATTGTAGGCCAATAATACCCCATCCTCAGTAGTTTCTTGGCTAGGGTCATTCCACTCAAGTGTGAACCACAGATATCGTTGTGCACCTTAGTTAAAGCAGTCAAGGCTTCATCAGTATTAAGGTAGCGTAATAAGGTTCCCTCTATGCTTCTATGGTATAAGGTATTTCCTAGTATGACAAACCTAGAGGACTTTTTAATAAAATTTCTTTTCAAACTTGAGGGTAAGTCAGCAGGTAAGACACCTATTCGTAGGTAAGTATAAATGTCATGGTGCCAGGGATCACCGGGACCAATGATTTCACACATGAATTCTGACTCTGGTACCTCAAATGCGAGCACGAGAAGCTGATTTACTGATAATTCATGTTTTAGGACATTGCTAGGGATTTCCAGTAAGGATCCAATCATTGCCATGGTGTTTGTAGCTCTGTTGTTTGTTCTTGGAATCTGCTCAAATGTTATCTCGATAAAGGATTCCTTGAGAGTCTCCACTAGTTTCTTGTAATGAGTGAGCTTATCATCCTTAGTCTGGTACTCACTGTTCACTTGGATTATTATCAGTTGAGAGTCTCAGTATACTCTGAGGGCCATGATGTGCCATTGTATTGCTATTCTGAGACCTATGGTTAAAGCCTCGTATTCTGCAATGTTGTTGGTGCAAGGGAATGCCAACTTATAGGACCTTGGTATGCAGTCCCCTTGTGGGGTGCTAAAGAAGACACCGACTCCTGATCCATGTTGTGTGTATGAGTCATCAAAGTAAAGTTTCCAGTGGTTGGCTATGTTGAGATTGAAGATGGATTCATCTAGAAACTCTGAGATGAGAGGATTCTCTGAATAGATTGGTTCTTCCGCAAGTTGATCTGTGATGACTTGGCCTTTAATTTGTTTTTGCTCCACATATTCAATGTCATACTCTGATAGTATCATGACCCATTTAGCCATTCTTCCAGTGAGCATTTCCTTTGATAGTAAGTACTTGAGGGGATCAATTTTGGCGATGAGTTTTATTTTGTGTGCTAGCATGTAATGTCTGAATTTTTGTGAAGCGAACACTACTGCTAGACATGATTTTTTGATGAATGAATAGTTTAACTCATTCCCAACCATTGTTCTACTGATATAATAGATGGCCCTTTCTGTCTCATTTTCATCGTGCTGAGCTATAAGAGCACCGAGGGCTGTTGTTGTTGCTGAGACATAGAGAATGAATGGTTTCCTTGGGATTGGTGGCATTAGGATGGGTGGTGTAAGCAGATATTCTTTGATCTTATTGAAGGATTCTTCACACTTTTTATCCCACTTGTACGCTACTCCCTTATGAAGTAGGTGAGAGTATGGATTTTTTTTATTTTCCAGTTGTGCTATGAACCTTTGGATGGACTGAAGCCTACCTTGGAGACTTCTCAATTGTTTCAATGTTTTGGGTCCTCCATCTCAAGGATTGCTTTTAATTTTGCTAGATCTACCTCAATACCTCTCATTGACACTATGTATCCTAGCAACTTTCCTAATTGTACGCCAAAGATGTACTTCTTTGGATTTAATCAGACCTTGTATTCCTCCAGCCTGTCAAAAATGGCACTTAAGGTTGCTATGTGATCCTTCCTCTTTCTGGATTTGGCTAGTATGTCATCGACATAATCTTCAATAGTTTTATGGATCATGTCATGGAAGATTAATGTCATGGCTCTTTTGTATGTTGCTCCTACATTCTTCAAGCCAAATGACATCATATTCTAGCAGTAAGTCCCCCATGGACAAGTGAAGGTTGTTTTGTATTGGTCTTCTTTAGCAATCATTGTCTTGTTATATCCTAAGAAACCGTCCATCAAGGAAAGCATTTCTAGTCCCGTCATCATGTCTACAATCATGTCAATGTTGGGCAATGGGAAATCATCTTTTAGACATGCTTTGTTCAAGTCCCTAAAATCTGTGCAGATTCTAATGCCCCCATCAGGTTTTGAGACAAGAACTAGGTTAGATAACCATTCTAGATAGTCTATTGGTCAAATGAATCTTGCATCCACTAGCTTCTTTAGTTCCATTTTAACTAGCAGGGTGATTTGAGGGTGCATTTTCCTGAGCTTTTGTTGGACAGGCTTTGCTTCAGGATATACTGCTAAGTGATGAACTACAATTTTTGGATCAAGCCCTGGCATGTCTGCATAGCTCCATGCAAATTTTACCTGTCTCTCTCTCAAGAAGGCTGCTAGGAGATCTTGTTCTTCTGACAGTAATGACTCCACATAGAATGTGATGTGCGGGGTCTCCTCTGTTCCTAGATTAACTAGATTGCACTTTTCTACTAGGATTGCTGATTTTTCTTGATGAAGAGCTCTTAAAGGAAGATTGAATCCCCCATCCTCAAGTGCCTTAGAGAGGTTTTCACTATTGGATGCATCCTTTCTTTTTACTTTTTTCATGTCAGAGAGTGCCACAGTGTGGTTTTCACTCAAGGACTTAGATATTATTCTTAGTTTCTCACTTTTACGACTGAGGGATTCAATCATTTCCCCATAATAGGCATGTGTATCTAGCTCAATGATGAATCCTGCTTTGTGATCCCCACCTGGAATGTTATCTTGTAGTCCCATGAATTATAATAGTTCCTCATCATTTTTGAATGTGTCAAGAATTGGTGGTCCTCGTTGGTCATAATCGATGAGTTGGGGGTAAACTAGGCGAATTTCATGATCTTGATGGTCTGACTCGAAGGATAAAATGCTAATCATGAGAAGGGTGGTATCCTCAAAGAGCCTAGGTAGGTTACTTATGGTATCCTCATCATCGCTGCTACTATAGACATTAGTTATGTCAAAAGTGAAATTATCTATGACGCGGCCAGTGGTTACAGGTAAACAAAGTTCAACTGGCATTGGTTCACGGGGAGTCTTGACTACTTCAACTGGGGGACCTCGTCCACATATGTTCATACTCAGAGGAGTACATTCAAGGCCAATATTTCTCATTCACGTCTCTAGAATGATAGATATTATAAGCCCATTTTCATTTTGTCCAAGTCTTTGGTTTCTTTCATAGCCCAATGCGAGCATCATTTGCAAACCTTTGCTTCTGTCATCCATTGGTAGATCAGTTGTTGGTCTATTATCTTGGTATAGGAGATGAGATGGGTCCTCCTCTATGACTTCTTGGCCGAGATCTCCCCAACTTCTAATGTTGGGATAGTTTTCAGGAGATGTTTGAGATGTGGAGGCTTCATTTGATTGTAGACATGCTTGTGATCTGGGAGATTGTGGTAACTCTCCTACCAAAAAAGCATTTTTGGGAATTGTGTAGTTTCCACAACCGTTATCCTAGATGATGAGTTTGATATCATAGATGGTGGGGATGGCGGGAGTGGTGGGTGTCTCTGTCGCAGAAGTGGAAGCAAGAGTGGCTGGATCAATGTATGGTGTTGATGGGCCTTCATCATTTTTAGGTACTTGAGGGACTTTGTATTATTTTTCCTCAAGGTTCTTGTAGTAGGAGAATGGTTTAGGATCTCCATGGATGGTGACCTCTTGTCCTTCATATGTGAATTTGACACATTGATGGAAAATTGATGCTACCGCTTGTATTGCATGAATCCATGGACGTCCTACGAGAATGTTATAAGGTAAGTCGAGGTCCAGGACATGACAGGTAGTTTCCATGATAGCTGGCCCTACTTGAATAGGGATTCTGATTGTGCCTTGGGACACTCTTTCCTGGTCATCATATGCTCTGATTGTAATACTGTTTCCTTTGTCGATGGAATCCTCTGAGATTTTTAATTGTTTAATGATCTTGAGGGAACAAATATTCAAGCCTGCACCTCCATCCACCAAGACTCGCTTGACTTTACTTTTTTGCACTAGGACCTCTAAGTGGAGTGCACGGTTATGATATGGTTGAGTGGGAAAATCCTGATCAGAGAATGTAAGGAGGTTTGGAGTAATGATATTTCTGACCATAGCTTGGAATTGTTCCGCATCAAGATTTGCATGGATGGTTGATGAAGCCAATGCTTCCTCAAGGATTTTCTTGTGGGCAGATGAGATTTTTAGTAACTCCATGATGGAGATTTGTGTCGATGTTCTTTTTAGCTGATCAACGACATTGTACCCATTGGGAATAGATTCGGGGTTAGGCGCGGGTGTTCTATTTGGCTGAGTTGACCCTGCAATAGTAACCTTGCCACCTCTTGTGGTGACTCCACAATTAGTATAGGCTCCTTTGAT
Source organism: Sequoia sempervirens (assembly GCA_007258455.2). NCBI lineage: Eukaryota > Viridiplantae > Streptophyta > Pinopsida > Cupressales > Cupressaceae > Sequoia > Sequoia sempervirens. The sequence continues at coordinate 634,204,405 of VDFB02000003.1, forward strand.
AGTGATTACTGCACAATATTCATCTAGGGAAGCAACGATAGTTTCATATGCATGATTTACATTTTGAAGGTGCCTTTCCCCTTATTAGTGTTATTGTCCCCTTTATTGTTATGGTTAGGCATCAGATTCGTGTATATTTTGAGATTTTGATACCCTGTTGGCTGTTCCACATTTATTATTATTTGATCAATGAGGTCTTGGACTAGGTTCTTTAACCTCATGCAACTGCTCATGGTGTGCCCTTTGATTTTGTGGAAGTTGCAAAGCTGATTTTCATTGTACCAAGGAGGTTTAACATCTGGTTCTTGGTAGTTTTCGTATGTGGGAATTTTGATGAGGTTTTCGTTTATTAGTTTCTTCATGATGACTTCAAGTGGTTCCCCAAGAGTGGTGTACTTTTTTTTGGTAAAATTCTTTTTTCACTGAGGAGGTCCTCTTTGGTCATTGATGTTACTGATTGCTTGGTTGTTTGGTTTTTGTGTTCTTGTGTTTGTTTGATGATGGTTTTGGATTTGTTGTTGTGGTGTGGGTATGTTTTTCCGAGGGGCACTAATGACAAATTTGGCATCGACGACACCATCGTTGGTAACATTTTTGTTTCTTTTCCATGTTCGAGGTTTATCATTGTAATTGGTGGGTGGTAAATTATTATGTTGTTCATGATATGAAGTTGATCCTCCTAGTTGTGTCAAAAGGGCTCTTTCGATAGTAAGCGCCTTGGAAATCAACTGGTCATATGTGGTGATCCCTTGGACCTTAAGATGGAATTCCAAAAGGACGTCAAGGTTGGATATGATAGTCCACACTTTTTGTTCCTCAGGCATGACCCATTTACTCTGATTGGCCTTGGATCGCCATCGTTGTAGGAATGAAGCAAATGATTCATTCTTACCTTGTTTTAGAGCTGATAACATCCACGATGATATTACATGCGTAGTTTTTGATGAATGCATTTATGATTTCTTGGAATGTCTTGATTCTTATAGGTAGGCGAGAGAACCATTCCATGGCATGGCCCACCAAACTCTGAGGAAATAGCCGCATCAGATAGGTATCATCATACGCGACTTCCATGCAATGAATCTGGAATTCCCTAATGTGATCTTCAAGGTTTCCCGTCCCATGGTACTTGTCAAACTTGGGGATCTAAAATCCCTTCGGGAATGGTTTCATCACAAGGCTCCTATCGAATGGATAAGGACACAAGTTACTAGATGTTCTTGTGGTTCGCCCTAATTGAAGATCGAGCACTTGTTGCGAGAGTAACCTGATTTGTGTTGTCACATCATTTTGTGGATCAGGAGGTGGGATGAAAGTGTTTTGAGGTGGTTCATTTGTGGGTGTAATGGGTGGGTTGGTTGATGTGTTGATTGGTGGTATTTTTAAAATTCTATTGAGCCATGTATGCTTGTACTTGTTGCTGTATAAACAATGCTTGTTGTTGGTCTTGTTGTTGTACCAACAACGCTTGTTATTGGGAAACTAATTGGGTTACTTCTTGTTGCTCTTTGTATTGTTTTACCACTTGCTGATATGCTTGTAGTTGTGATGCTTGTTTTTGTGCAAGATACTGTGCTTGTGCCTGTGCTTGTTGTGCTTAATATTGGGTGTGTGCCTGAGCTTGAGCTTGACCTTGGGCTTGTCCTTGTGCTTGTGATTGTGTTTCTTGCTATTGCAATAGTATTTGGGCTTGAGCAGCCTTTTGTGCTTGTAATGTGGCTTGGGCTACTTGAGCAACTTGTTGAGCAACTAGTTGTGTGGCTTGTTGAGAAGCTAGTTCGTGGCTTTTTATTTTTGTACTTGCAGGAATTCCTTTTGATAAGCAACTTGCTGAGCTGCTTGTAATGCAATACTATATTGATTTGATGTATTGGAGCTTGGTGTTGGTGGAGGTGGTGGTGAATTTAGAATGGTGCTTGTGGTTGTGGCGAGAGGTGCAATTGTATTTGGGGTTTGAGTGGTGGATGGTGCGATCGATGTGGTTGGTCCTTGAGATACCATGCTTTGAGATGTTAGGGGGGTGGTTGATGATGTTGTGATTGCTTGTGTAGTTGTAATCTCTTGTTGCAATGTTTATGATAGGTTTTGAGAGTTCGGCGTGATGTTTAGATTGGTGTTCAGGATGTTGGTTTGATTTTGATTAATATTTGGTAAAGGTAGAAGCCCTAAGCCAAGTAGTGGTGTGGATGGTGATCGAAATGGTGGAAGTGGTGCAAACGTGAGAGATGTGATCTCTTGAAGAAATGGTGTAGTGTCAAAAATGCCCCTTGGTCTGAACATGTCACCCTCTCCTTGTGAAGTTATGGGGAGAGAGGTTTGGGGTGTTGCGCGAAAGGATGATGACGATGGATCTCATGAAAAGTGAGAGGGGCATAGTTATGTAATGGATTTTGGGGTACATTTTTTTCCAAAATGGTGTTTGCATCCAAGTCTTGATTATTGATAAGGGGGTGTTTTTGAATGGCATTAAGAAATGCACTTCCCTTATTAACATTAGGTTGAGTGGGAGCAATAGATGTTGTGATTTGTAGGATGTTTTGAGTGATGATTTGGGATGGCAATGTAGATGAGATGGGGATTGTGGATGAAATTCGAGGCATGACCTCTAAAGATGGTTCCACTATAGAGCTCATATCGAAATCAAAAGGAAGTTTAGCCCTTTGTTTTGCTAGTTCGAGCATGTATAGTGAAGGGTTGAGTCTCATCATGATACTAATAATCTTATGGTTCTCCAGATTTTGGATCATTTCAGTGATTTCCTCATGTGATATCCCAAAGGTAAGATCCTCTTCTTGGATTTCCTC
>VDFB02000003.1:634207308-634368319 GCA_007258455.2 Sequoia sempervirens
TACAATTATCGACACATCTTGAAAATGTCGATGAGAGTTTATAGCGAGCCCAAAAGTCATACCGATATCGCTGGAACCATTGGTAAGACTATCGCTTTTAGGAAGACCTCATGGTGATTTTCTCCCTCTTTGGCTCAGAGCTCCTATCGGCAAGAGTCCACCCTATTGGTGAGACCTCATGTCGATCTCCTCCTTTTCTCGCCGAACTCACTCTTCTTCTCTGGGCTCGAACATCTCTTCGGTGAGACATTGCTCGTCGGTGAGACCTCTTGGTTAAGCCTCATACTGTCGCCGAGACGCTGTCCTGTCGGCCAGACATCTCCCCGAGATGACTATCCTATGCCGGGAGCACTCTGTTTCGGTGTGACTTCGCTTAGTCGACGAGACATTTCATCGAACGCATTCACTCTCACCGAAGGCACATCCTATCGGCAAGACATCTCCTAATCGCTGAGACTTCGTGGTGATGAAAACTCGCTTTGTCAATGCCATTTCATTCATTGAGACTCTGATGGATCAGCAAGACTTATGCCAATATTACCTCATGTCGGTGAGACCTTTTCGGTCAGTGAGACCTTCCATCGACTGAAGCTTTCTTTCGCCGAGCCCTGAGCACTTTGTGAGTCCAACAGCCATCGGTGAGACATCTCATCGAGTTCATTTCATTTTGGCCAGACTTTATCTCCTCAGCATGACATCACATCGAATCCCCTGTACTCTTGGCGAGACACCATGCTTATCGGCCAGACCTCCTACCAAAGGAAAAATTATTGCCAAACTGAAACTTTGGTGGGGCCTTCTTCTTTCGGGCAGACCTATGGTGATATCTCTTCTGTGTCACCGAGACTCTAGCACGTTGGCCAGACTTTATGCCAAAGGCATAACCTTTTGTCGATCTTTTCATTTCGAGGAGACCTCCCCGTAGTCACGCCGATATGTATTCCTACGTTTCATATTCATCGCTGTAACATCCTCTTGTCGGGGAGACTTCTCTAGATTGGCAAGACTTAAGGGACTCGGCAAGACCACACACCGAAGAAGACAACTCCTGCCGAAGTGTTTACCCGATGCGATTAGTCGGTGAGACTTTAAGAAGTCGCCGAGACTTCACCCCGAAGGAAAAAATCTCCCGCCGATACGCATATCCTTTCGTTGCCGGTCAGTGAGAGATAAAGATATCACCGAGACCTTTCTCCGAAGGATACCTTCATGCTGATGGGAAACCTCTAGTCATCAGGATGATGATCAATGCCTTACCGATAGGAACCTATAGGTGAATTCTACTCACCGTGAAATTCCTGGGATCTTGCTGATAGGCAACACAAAAGCATATTTAACCAAATGCATTATGGGTCGGGGAGACCCAGATAGTCTCATGTCGATAGGATCCCTAATGTGAAGCATTTAGACTTGATGGAACCCCTGCTAGTCGGCAAGACATCTGAAAGGTCTTGCCGACTTTCTCCTTAAAGAAAAATTATGCCAAACTCGACTGAGGCTGACCTTTCAACTGAACTCCCTTGTTTCACATCAGGGGTATGATTTAATCGTGCACAACAGTGCCTCCATTTGGCCTTCATGAACACCTAAAACACAGGTTACCCTGCCTGATTGAGCCAGTAGGTGAAAATTGGGCAACAATAACATCCAACATCTTGGGGTTTATAAGTCCATTATCCAAATCAAATCAAATCCAAATCAAAATCAAATCCAAATCCAAATCAGATCCAAATCAAATCAAAACTAAATCAAATACAAAATTAAAAAATCCAAAGAATCCTAAATTCTAGTATTAATCCAAGGGTCTTAAAGGTTCAACACCCATATCATTCACCCCTTTCATCCTTCATCTCATCATTGGTCATGAATTCCTTAGAGGTCAACAAGGTTAAAACACAAGAAAAACATGGAATATAAAATTGATTCATACATCATGGGTAATCTAAATCAATCAAACTATCAAAGTCTTACGATGTCGATTGATTATCAAAACTCACATTTATACAATCCATACATGGGATCATTATCTCCTACAAACATCAATGGTACAACAAATGTGAGTATGCCCAGTCTAAATTTTGGAACACCTTTCCCTAGATGGTGGATTTAAATCAAATTCCAAACCTACAAATCTATTAGCCAAAAAATCAATGCAAGAGTCTTCAACAAAATGACATTATCCCACCAAATCCATACATGCCAAATGTGAATATACCAAGTACAAGGTTACTAAACATGAATATTTCAAATCCACACTTGGTAAAATTTAGGAGAGATATGTTTGTGAATCATACAAATGTTGTTCAAATTCCAAACAATATGTTAACAAATCCATCTATCGATCCAAGTCAAGGTACCACCATGTAAAATTAAAGTTACCTAAATCAAAGCAATGTGATTCCCAACCACAACAATGTTCAATTTCAACCTACAATGCCAAATCCAAACATATTCCCAAATCAAAACATTGTCCAAAATTAATTTGTATATGAGCCCATACAAACACCACAAGAAGACATTCCAAATATGCTTGAACAAAAACCAAATCAGCTATATCAAGGGTGTCAAGATTAAAATCAAGATCAAATTTTGCAAGATCATATTGCTATACTTAGAAAATTCATTGATTCATATCACCAAAAGACATCTCCACCCCAAAATAAATGTACTCTTTCATTGGTCAAACCATGTCATCAAAGCATTGAGTTGTGTCAACAACCACATCTATAACAATATCTCCAATTTCAAGAGGTTGTATATCAATATCAATGACATCAACAAAAAACCCAATCACCCCTTCTCAAAGATCAGTCATCACATTTCCAAGATCAATCACAACTATCCATCAATGAGCAACTTGAAGATATTTCTACCTCATCCAATGATCAAATCAACATATATCAAGAGCCACTTTTCAATCATGATCAAAATCCACCAACAATACCCAACAATGATCCAATTCAAGAAATGTTAACATCATTTGATCCTATGGTTGAAAACATTGGAAATCTCTCACCACAATTGTTGAAAACAATGATCAAGATCTATCCATCAATGAGCACCATGAAGATTTTTCTACCTCATCTGATGGTCAACTCAACATACATCAAGAGTCACTTTTTAGTCATAATCAAAACACCTCAACAATATCTGACAATGATCTATTTCAAGGAGTGTTAGAATTATTTGATCCTATTGAGATAATCCATGATCCATTGACCAGTGATCATATTGAAAATGTCTCTACATCACCTTCCCATTCTTCCAAGACCCTGCAACCGCCAAAGGTTCCTTTCATTCCTTCAACTGTGCCTAATATGAGAAAAAGAAAGGCCCCTACATTAACGAATTCAAAACCCCATATTTTCAAACTCCCTATTCTTCCTAATATTCCTCACCCTACTATACATAGTAAGGGTGAACAGTGCTCTATTTCATGACCTTTGTGTGTGGCTTCAACATCTTGATCCCCAAGGGTCCCTCCCATTCCTCCCTTTTCCCAAAAACTGTGAGGAGGAAGGGAACCCACGGTCGAGTCTAAGGATCCTATGCCCTTGGCCTCTCTAGCATCTATTTTGGATCATGTCCTTTTTTGAGTAATGGCCGCAAAGGTGATTTTTCACATCATCTTAATACCTCCTTAGGCTCTTGTTCCTAGTCCTCATCATCGTTGGAATTCCTTCATCCTCTTCCCTTTCTACTCCTATTTCTATCTTGCTTTCAACCTCTTCAAGAGACATGGATGAACCTCACCCCAAGAGGTTGCATGCATTCTTTGTGCCTTCTTTCGAACTGCCTCTCCTCACCTCTTTACCTATTGTTCCCTGACTTGTACAATCCATAGATATGTCTCACACAATGCCATGTCTAGTGTGGCCCTGTCTGTTCCTCCCTCATCTCGACATCATAGCCTATCATCCAAGTGTAAGCTTGAGTAGGACCTTATCCCTGAATCCTATCACAAGAATTATGCTCCTTCCACCTCTCTTTCTTCTTATTTCCTTATCATTGAGGATATCCCTTCTTCATTAGAGTTTGTCACTTGTCCTCTTCTAGAGGTTCACTTTGAGGCTCCTACTCTCTCACAATATACAATTGAGTCACCACACTCATCTCCAGAGAAGTGTATGTTTGACTCTTTCGAGGATATTCGAGCATTGTCGACTACTTTCACAAAGTTATTAGCACTCGACTCACAGGAATTGATAGATGGGGACATTGAATCAACCACTTCTTTAGCCTTCTCTGCAGGTGATACAACCAATACCACCCTATTCATTGTTTCATTGTAAGCTGACCCTCCTTCCCCATATGATTTAGATTGGGAGGAGGATGACTTGTTGGACATACATCAATAAAGCAATACCTTTCATGTCTTTAGATTAGAATTTTTTTTATTTTATGTACCCCCTCATGCTTGTTTGTATATGTTTTAGTCTCTCTTGGAGGACCCAAGATACCCTCATGGATACTTGGATACAATGTAGATGACCTATCAAGCACTTCTTCTATTTGTATCGTGATTCTTCTCATTGTCATATATTGATTTTCAACATTTGAGGATGATGCAAAGTGTTGGGGGCATTTAGGCCTTCTTCCATGTTGACCCAAATTTTTTATTTTTACTTTCTCTTCTTGTGTTCCTTCTTCATAGATAGAATATTTGGGAATATGATGGGTATGTGCAGGATTATGATGGGCCAAAAAGTGGCGATATGATGGGTATGTATAGGGTATGTGGCTGACGACCTTTTTTTTTCCCCAAAATTGATGAAACAAAAAGGGTTTTTAAAGGATATTCTCATATTTCCACCAATATAAATTATGCTTTACTTTGAATTTAATAAATTATTATTATTCATTTTCTATTTGAATTATGACTAAAGTCCTGATTGATAGGCTGATTGAAAAACATCTATAGCTTACAAACGGTATCACATTTTTTTAATCCAAAACATGTGTCACATTCTATGCTTTGCATACTATAGGATTAAAAAAAAAGAAAATTGAATTTCATGAAGTTTTCACCAAGTTAAGGTGGCCAGACATACGAGTTTTTATATTTTTTAAAAGTTGTAATAAAAAAATCATAATTAATTGTTTACTTGGAAAAAAAATACAAAAAAATATGCATCACATCAGGACATGAGTTGTCTACTTATATCTAAAATATTATAAAAAAATATTATCATTTTATTGTGGTTAGGGTGGTCAAACCGACACCTACTTATTTTTTCCATGAAATTTAAGTAGTACTACATTGAAATTTCAAATTTTCACCAAATAGATTTTTATTTTTTTAAATAAACCTAGTAGTTTAGAAACTAAATTCAACTTTCTACAAATTCTAGTCTTACATATTTTTAAAATAATATAGATAACTTATTCAAATTTTTATGTCAAGTTGCCTAACTCTGATTTTTCTAATTTTTTGCCACTTAAGGGCCTATTTTTTCCATGATGATCCTACACATACCCTGATGACAATTCATATGTAGTTGTGTATAGATTTGTTCATATGAATCATACTAACCTCTAGTATCCAAATCCCCCTATCTCTCTCTATTATGCCTCTCTTATGATAGGACCCCAAACAAATTGTGCTCCTTTGTGTAACACAAGGAAGGGTGGGGACTATCAGGTTCATATTACAAATCTTTCATCTCATATCTCTTTTCAAATCATGTCTAAATTCAGCTATCTTATCTATCGTCTAGCATTGAGGCAACCCACTAGACTCTTTCTTTATGATTTTCTATGTCTCTCTTTTGTGCTTATCCTACAATGTAGCTTGTAGTAGTCATAGGTTGATTGAATTGTCATATGGTCGCCATCATAACACAATTTGCTACCCATACATATCAGTGTCATCTTATGTCAACATAATCTTTGATGTTTAAATCTCCACTTTTTTCCTAACACGTTTGTTTGTAGCTAACATGTTTGTGGTGATACATCGTAATCATTCTATGTAGATTAAACTCGCGTCTCTTCCCTAAAGGAAACTTTGTGCCGATAGAAGACTCTACTTCCCCTTCGCATCTTAGGTATAACACTCTCTCCCTTTTTACTTTTATTCGTTTTTCCTCTTGGACACATATGCTCACTAAAGTAGGGGGAAAAATGTAATGCCAAAAATTGCAACCCATGCAATTTCACATTCCATACATTCTCCTCTTTAGATAGACTAAGATAATTATGCCCTCTCGACTAAAAATTAATTTTAAAAGTATGTGGTGCAGGCACCTATACCACAACATCAAATTTTGGTTATTTGAATGAATAATAGGTTGATGCTAGTGTCTTGGTGTTTATTATGTTTAAATAAGGTCTAATAGACCAATACTATATGTATTTAGGGAATTTGTGGGCTAAGGTGGTCAAATGTGCAAAATGCACTCTTGTTTCAAGGAATTGTCAATGTTGCCATGTAGGTAAACTATTTGAAATGTAAATGGGACTGCAAGACAGGAGTTTACAAGTCATATTTAGGATAACATAAAGGTATCTAAGTGGTTCTAGGTGTCTTAGATAACAAACTTGCATAATGGGGTTCATTTAGCACATAATTGCTTTTTAAGCCAAATGGGGGTTAAGGTGATTAAGAGGTAGTTGTAGGTGTTGGGGCAGATTGTCATGAATTGGAAAATGTATAAAGGCCTTTGAAAGGCATGAGAGAATATGCATGGACCAAATGGTGGTGAGCATTCATTGAATAAAGTAACAATTCTTTGTTGATTTCACTGGTTTTTCTTCTATTTTCACTGTATTTCTATGTTTTCTTCCATTGTACAGGTCATACAAGTAGATTGATGCTCTAAATCCTTGTGATTTCTTGTATGACATGGGAATACCATGTTTATGAATCCATTTTGAAGTCTTAATCATGAACTTGAGGAGTTCTTTGTTAATCTTTTGTGATATGCCTGTACAGGGGCAGTGAGGCACCGTTTGAGTCTTTAATGTTCTAAGCCATCCCCACTTACTGTTTTGACCTATTGCTCAGTGGGGAGGCATGGAGTTAGGTTAGTATATGTTCCTTTCTATTTTAGATTGGAAATAAAGCAGATTACAGACTGTAGGGTGTCACTACAGTGCAAAATAAAGCAAAGTTCATGCAAGGATGGAAGGGACATGATTGGATTTTCAATTATTTGTTGTTGCTTTTGCTTAGAAAATAGTTTGAAACATTTGTATAGACCCTAAACAAGTAATTTGAAGTCTTGGTTGGGATTGGAAAGCCCAAGAAAGGTGTAAGGCTAAAAACCCTAGGTATTTGTGAGGAAATTGAGGGTTTTGAGGAATGGTGGCTTAGAGGTTGAGAAATTTCCTAAGACTTGTGAAATTGGGTGTTTTGAGACATGGTTTATGACTGTCCAAGAGATAGAGTGGTTAAGAGAAGTTTAAAGAACACTTTGTTTGTAAAACAGGGCTAATCTTGTAGCCTTTTTACAAGGTAGTTTGATGGTTCTCCAAGATGTTGCAAAGAAACCTTGTATGTTTGGTTTGGGAATTGTGTTGAGGGTCTGAGTGGATGTTATAATGATGTTGAGATGGTTCTTGAGAGGCCTTCTCTAAAAGATAAGTCTATTTGATGAGTTTTGGAGTCTAAAGCCTTGATAGTGTTAATTGATCCAAGTAGTAGACTGTGGTTCCAAGTATTGATGCTTATTTGAGATCTGATAAGAAGTTGAGTCTTCTCCACTTTGGCTCTGCATCAATATGTCTCTATATGAATGGAAAGTATAATCCTATCTTAGAATCTTAAGACATCAAAGTATGTCTCTATAGGATTTGATGTGACAACCTCAAACTCAACAAGATTGTCTAGATATAGGATTATACTTTCCATTCATATAGAGAAATACTTTTAAAATTGAATGAAAATATTTTAACTATTAAATTTAAAAAAATGAGTTGAAAATAAAAAACATTAAAAATGAAAACTAATTAAAATATCAAGTAGACAATCTATAATTACATCAAGAAATCAAAAACACAACTAACATATAATTAAAAATAAATAAACAAAATTATCAAAAATAAATTAAAAGTTACATACAAAATTATAAGATATCTATTAATTAAATAAAAAAATTCAAATAAAAATAAAACAAACAATGTTAATAAAATAATTTAGTTTAAGTTGAAAAGTACTTATATCCAATTTATAGAAATCAATTTATAACAGCGTAAATATCCCTACTTAAACACTAATAAACATTACAATATTATTAAACATACATTTCAATTTATCAAAAGATAATTTAGAAATGAGGGGTTTGAGAGTGATATGGCAATAATGATACATATATTCACTAATATATATATATATTATATTAGTGCTAGGTTTAGTATTATCCTATAAATGATGGGAATTGTTATGATGCTCCTCCAATAATTTAATTTAAATAAATTTATGATGAATTCCCTTCTATTATTTGCTTCTTAGGTCATCAATTGTGAAAAAAGTATAAATAAATAAATAATATCATACATATACATATATATATGTATATAAATAAATAATTTATTTTAGGATATATATATATATACATACATAAAAATACATATATATACACAACGACAAGTACTAATAAATAAATAATGTCATCAATTGCAATAATCAATATTCCCATGCTCACCGATGAAGGAGTCCCAAGATAAGCAAAGAGCAGCAAGAAACCATGGAATAAATTTGATGTCCAGTTAGTCGTATTCAGCATTGGAAAATTATTTTGATAATACTTTTGACAGGCAGAGTGGACCGTCAAATGATTCCAGTATGTGACCCATTGTGTAGTATAATATCTTAAAAAGGTGGACCAATCCGACAGTGTACAATAGATAGCAATCAAATTTACACTTTTGTTTTGACAGAAAGATAACAAGGAACACGCATATAGTATGAGCTACGATTAAATAATATATATATCTTTGTCGCCGTGTCATTTTAGGGACATGTGAGGATAATATATTATCCAATGGAGAGGAGATTCCCATGCTGTTTTGACTTTGCACCCACAAATTTAAAAGCAAAAGATTACATCATTAAGGCAACATTATAAATTTAGAAATTTAATAAACATTAGAAAGGTATTTTATATCAATAAAATAACAGAATAGTCAACTTCACCCCATTATGGGTTGCTTCTAGATGACATGAGCGGACGTAGATTTTTAATTGTTAGGGTAAAGTGGGCGTTTGGGAGGTAGCGAAATAAAATGTGGGGTTGGGCTTCTCCAATTATTTAAACAAGCTTCATGGTTGAAGGGGTGCTCAAAGACAATCCCAGTGCATTTTTGTTTCTCTTGGATGGCTTCCGCTCAGGTGGCATGCTGCGATTCTTCTCTCTTTTCTTCTGCTCCTCCTCCTCCTCCTTCATTGTTAGGCCAATACAGAGAGTTCAAGCTATTGCAGAGAGTGGCATGAAATGCTTGCCTCCTAGATATGTTAGGCCTGTGGAGGAGAGACCATCAGGGCATGTATTGGTTGAAGAACAGATACCTCTTATTGACATGTCTGGTCTTCAGGATGAGAGAAGAGAAAAAACAATGGAAGAGATTTCTAGTGCATGCAAGCAGTGGGGATTTTTTCAATTGATTAATCATGGAATGAGCTTTGAGCTTCTAAATGCTGGGAGGGATGTGTCAAGGAGGTTTTTTCAGCTTCCATTGGAGGAGAAGCAGAGGCATGCCAATGATCCAAAAACTTATGTTGGATATGGGAGTAGGATTGGTGTGCAGAAGGGGGCTGTTCTTGATTGGGGGGACTATTACTATCATCATTTCCTGCCGGCTTCTGTAAGGGAGGAGCATAAGTGGCCTTCTAAACCACTTGAATATAGGTATATGTGGCAATGGACCATCTGATATAATATTAAGATATATATATATATATATATATATATATGAGAGAGCGCGTGTGAGATATGGAGTCTATTGCTGTCTAATCATGTGGGATTGATCGTGGATAAGAAAACAATAGAATATATATAGCTTAGAATATATATATATATATATATATATATATATATATATATATATATATATATATATATATATATATGAAGAAGAGAAGAACTTAACAAAATGATTTCTTTTGCAGGATGTTTTATGTTCCTTACTGCAACCAACTTGCCTAGTTTTCATTCACATGTGTGGTCAAAATCATTTGTTTTTGTAGGTCAATTGCCCTGGCTGGAACTGTATAGGATGCAATATTTTTATTAGATTATTACTTTTTAAGTCATGGAATCCCTTAGAAGCTGGGCTTTAAAAATATTCTTTGATTTACTGTAACAAAATATGATAGAGCTGAACAGAATATCTTTTTTCCTTTTTGTTGTTAAATATTCTACAAAAGTAAGTTACAGTGGAATTTAACTAGACATTCCATCAGCAGACATCCCATTTACATTCATCGGTTTAATTCTTCTGTCATTTATAAATTATATATGTTAACTATGTACATGTAAATTATCTATCATGTTCTTCACTCTCTGGGCCGTCTCTCTTCTTTATGTTTTTTTTGGGTTATGTCTGTAATATAATCCTTTGTTTTTCTCCTTTTATGATAGATCACTGAATGTTGAATGAAAAAAATATACACAGTTAATTCAAAAACAATCCTGCATGGGCTGCGAAAAAGTCATGCTAATTCAAAAACAATCCTGCATGTTATAAATTCACACCAACTAATTATCTATCATGTTTCTGTATATAACTTGTTTTGCTCTGATAAGATCAACTATAAAGTCATACAGAATGAAATGGTCTATGCAACATATTCTCTTGTGATGCTGCTTTGATCTTTGTATTCTATCTTTATTTCACTGTCTTCTTGCTCTTGTGCTTATCTATTGTGGATTATATTGGAGATTGGCTACATGGATCTGCGGCAGGCAACATATATGCATCTGCTGAGATTTTCTTTGTTTTTCTTTATAATAGGTGTCTATTGCATAAGCGGATCCTCAATAAACCAAGAAAATTTCTATACACATAAGCATGAAATAGACACCCATGGTTTTTATTTTTTTTAAAGAAGAATCAGATCTTACTAAATTATTAACTTGCAGTGTTTTCCAACCGAATAAACTAAACAAATGATTGGATATATTATATACTTTGTTTTACTTTTGAAGCATAAGAATGATTATCTATAGACCTGAGTAGGCATAGATTTGATGTAAATGGCATACTTGCTCTGCCTACTATATTGTAATTTATTCGATTTACAAGGCTTGAGGCTATCCCATACCAAGAACATAAAACAAAAATAATGTCAAAATATGATGTACAACTATTCCATTTGCCCTTTAGGATCAATTGGAGATAGTAAGCAATAGGTACAGTACTGTCTACATGAAATCAAATATTTCCTACTTTTTCTCTTGGGTTTCTCACACCTTAGCAATGAACATGATTGCAGGCCTACAATGAAAGAATACTGCAATGGAGCTCTACAAGTGTGCAGAAATTTGCTGTCTGTATTCTCTCAAAATTTGGGTCTTCCTCCCAAATATCTGGAAGATGCTTTTGGAGGTGAAGAAGATATCGGCATATGTGTGAGAGTGAATTACTATCCAGTATGCCCACAACCAGACCTCACATTTGGTCTCTCTCCTCACTCAGACCCTGGAGGCATTACCATTCTTCTTCAGAATGATGTTTTAGGTCTTCAGGTTAGGAAGGGAGATTACTGGATTCCTGTACGTCCTGTTCCTAATGCTCTCATAATAAACCTTGGAGATCAGATTGAGGTGGGTATTTCACCATTCTTTTCAGAATTCATGTAACTGCATGCAGATTCTTGGTGCTTATAGATTTCAATTCTTTTCTGCAGATATTAACAAACAGCATCTACAAAAGTGTAGAACACAGAAGTATTGTGAACGATAACAAGGAACGTATGTCAATAGTGATTTTCTGTAATCCAAACGGAGACAAGCAAGTTGTGCCTGCGAAGGACCTGATAGATGATTCCAATCCTGTAAAGTACAGACAGATGACGTTCAATGAGTACCGTGTGTTTATCAGAACCACGGGCACTAAAGGAAAGAGTTACGTTAACTCAATTAACTCGTCCTCTTAAACATTTCACTAGGTTCTTCTCTCCTTCCGCGTCGTTGTAATTGTTATAATCCCTCTAGCTGTGTATGAACCGAATTCAACGACAAGAAAACATCTGTACTTATAATAAAAACAATAACAATAATTATGGTTTGTTTGGGCAAGCTTCTATTTAAGATTTATTTCTAGTTTAATATAGAAAATTATTGTTTTTGGTTCTTAGTCGCAGAGATTTAAGTCTAAGGTTCTCCTTCCATATCAAGTAACAAAAACAATTATTATTCTTGATTTTCAGTCGAAGATGTTTCAGTCTATGACTTTTGGTTGGGCCATATCAAGTAACAAAAATGATTACTGTTCTTGGGTTTCAGTCGAAACTTAGTCTATGATTCGTGCTCCCATATCAAGTAACAAAAACAATTATTGTTCTTTGAAGAAGTTTCAGTCTATGACTTGTGCTCCCATATCAAGTAACTAAAACGACTATTGTTCTTGGTTTTCAGTCGAAGAGTTTTCAATCTAAGACTTGTGCTCCCATATCAAGTAACGAAAAACAATAATTATTCTTGGCTCTCAGTCAAAGAGGTTTCAGTGGAAGACTCATACTCCTATGTTAAATAACAAAAATGATCTTATGAATGATATAAAATCTTCCATAAAATTATAGAAGATTATTAACAATATGAAATCGCTTCTCTGATTATCTCATTCTGATGAGGGATCATGTAATTTCATCCAAAATGTTGATGATAAAAAAATTGTGCACAGTTAAATCCAGAAATCTATTATAATTGTTAATATTGATTGTAGAAATTTTCACAATCCTTGATAAGTTATCACGATATACAAAATTAACCAAAATAATTGGTAGGAGGAAAAGCTCTTAGTTCGCAGGTTCAAACCATTGGATAGTCCAAAGGTAATTGCTTTGATACAGCTAACACAAAATGTGAGTTGAATTGTTTTATAGAGCTTAAAATAATGAAATAGTTCAAGACAATGAAGACTATCATAACATAGGTTCAAAAAATCTATACATTTTTGGTAGAGCTTATTCACTACACCGAATTAAGATACTATAATCAGATCTGAATTGTCAATTGCCTAGCTCCCCAAAGTTAGGATATAACAGCAATATGTTGCCTTGTGTGGACACTATAAATGCATATCCTACCAAACAATAGTTCACCCTTATCTCAGGCCATTGTCCACTTTCCACATGAAATCATAGATAATCTTGGTTAATTTTCCTTTTTAATTCAATAGGCTCATGTAACTTCAATCTCTTTCTTTCATAGGTAATATTTTTTTTCAGCTATTATACCGATAGATTTTTAGAGGTGTTTCGAGTTTTTCCTAATGCACATGGAAGACCAAATGAAAATGAGTTTGTTGGACCGAAATTAAAGACCACAAACCTTGCCCACCAGAAGTTCCACAACAAGTATACAACACGTGGTTCTAGAAAAGCATGGATATATTTAGTAGGCAGTACCTAAAAAATAGCAGAAGGCACAAATGTATCTAACAATCAGTACTAAATATATGCACACATTTATGAGAAGACAATACATAAACATGAGAGTCCTACTAAGGGTTTGAAAGCATGCAAGGTTTTTAATAACAGTTTCATTCCTAAATATATTTAGGAACTAATCGGTTATACTGTTGGAATTATGAACTTTAATAATAGTTTCTATTTTTGTTCCTAAACATATTTAGGAACTAATCAGATTTTAATAACAGTTTCCATCTGTGTTCTTAAATATATTTAGGAACTAATCTATAATGTTGGAATTATGAACTTTATTTATCATAATATTCATGTGTTTATGTATAGAGACATTTTGGATGTGTTTATTTTTATTTATAAGATTTTTGAATTTTTAAATAAGATTTAGTTTCAAGTGTTGCTTTAAGGTACAAATCCTTCTATCATCCCTATCTCAAAATACTTTCATCCTATCATAAATCAAGATAAAGAAAGGTACAAATCCTTGAAATCCTTTCAACATCCTACCTACACCAACCCATCCATAATATCTCCATATCATTCCTCTCCATCCACCCATGATATTTCTCTTGGAAGCAATTTGGATTCCAAATATAAAATGCATAAATTAAAAAATCTACATGCACAACAAGGATCAACATGCCCCCTCAAAAAGAAATGATAAAGAAAATCCAAATCTGATCTAAAATTATAAATCTAAATCCAAAAGGCCACAAAATCCCAACAATAAAAAATCAAAGATAAAAACCATGTGGATTCCCAAATTACTCATAGAAAATATGCATCCCAAAGAAAAAACAAAATTGGCATCAAAATCGTATCCTCCAAAAGCTTCTAACGCTCTATCTAAAAATTCCCCCTCTTTTAAATCCATTTTGGGCCCTTATATCTCAAAATCCATATCCACTCCTTCATCTAAATCCCAAAATTCAAAATCCACTCTTCCACAACTCCACTACCCCTCAAGGTGTGTGCCAATGTTGACCTTTCCAATATTTCCATCCACTGATCCACAAGTCATTCAAAACCCCATCCATTATCCAACATCTACCATTCATCATTTCATCCTTCCTTTAATCCAATTCTTTGCATAAATCCATATCCCTCTCCATATCCCTATCCATTTCATCTCCCTTACCATCATTCTACCAGTTTATATGAGCATACTTCCAATTTCCATAGTCCATTATAGCATATCTTCAATGGATACCATCCATAGAACTATATTTTTGAGTCCTTCCTCCATCTTCCTATCATGCATCCAAGTTATCTTCCAAATCCACATGTCCACATGCTTATCCCCATCCTTATCCATCTATACTATTCCAAATATCTAAAAAGAGAAAAAGAAAAGAAATGAAAAATAAAAAAAGCAAAGAGAATTCATTCATCCAATGGTGAAAATCACTTCTACCCTAGGCAAGTATCATGATGAAAATTTGGAAAATAGACATCATGTGTAATCTCCTCATCCTCTTGCACTCTACACTTGGTGAAAAGTTTCATCCATGCTACCTAGCACATTATATACATAGCCTCCACTATCCCTCATCCCCTATCTAAGTACATCCTCCATTTTCCACTTTTGACCTTGTCAAGGCTAAGAACCTTCATAAGAATCTTTTACCCTATCTACCTCAGCTTATCAACACATTCCATGCCAATATCCTCCATCACATATCCCTTATCATATATATGTCCATCTTACCTATATCCATCCTTCCTTCCCTCCTTTGATCTTGAAGAGGATAGGGGTAAAATATTTACACCTTCCATCCTCCATAGCCTCCATATCTCTTACCCCTCATCCTATCTACCTCCTTCCATCCTATCCAAATGCATCATCCCTTCCCTCCTTTGATCTTGATCAAAACTAGGGGAAAAATACCTATACATGCATTGGAAAAAGAAAGTTACTTCCTCTATAATCCATGTCCCTTATGCACTATCCTTACATCTCATGCACCTTTTTCCACCATCTTTCATCGTTAATTGCAATACCTCTAGTGTGTGGCATCGTGTTCCTTTACAACATAGTCCTTGAAGCAACCCATCCACTCAATTCCTCTATCTCCTGTATAATAAATTCCTTCATCCATCTTTTACCAAGCCTTGGTTTTCCCTTGTCATTGGTTCCACTATCCTAACAATCATATCCTCCTAAACATCCTATTTTCCTATCATATCCAATCCATTTATCTTCTATCCTCCATCCAATCCAATCATATTCAATCCATTTATCTTCTATCCTCCATCCAATCCAAAAATACCAATCTGGTCCATACAAATGCAATTGATCATAATCCATGCAATTCAACTTGCAATCTAGCAAATCATCCAAAATCAATTCATCATTTTGATCCAAATCAACCAAAATCTATATTGTTCCCTTACCTAATTATCATAATATAGGGATACATATCCTTCTCAATCCTATTTTTTTTCTTATCATTAACAACACAATCCCTTGAGTACACATTGTTCCTCTTGTTAACTTTGGTTATCCTCATCATCATCAACCAATCAATCAGATCAAATGACTTTCAACTTAACTAGGGGTATAATATTGTTTTTTGTTTGGCTTGTTGTGCATGATTTATTGTTGCTTGTGTGTTATCATTGCTTATATTTATAATGTTCTTTGCACTCCATTTCCACAAGGGTGTCATGGTCTTCATATCATGGTGTTATAAGGCATATATTTTTGTTTAAACTTTTTGATCACATACTTGACACAAATTGTTATCTCGGTTCCTTATACATTGGTGCATAACATCAAGTACAATGTCAAATCTAGGTTCTTATACCATTTTAGCATTATTCTCATCCATATTTTCTCCCTTTCCATCCATCATATTCCTCTATCCTTACACCATTTATCATCTAACTCTCCCATCCATTTTGAGAGCTCACCTTTGTTCTTTGAACCTGCATGTCATCTTGAGAGGGCATACCTAACTCCTATCCTTCTTGAGTCTAGAGTATCATTGAACTAATCCTCATCCCTTCCTACTTGGACTATGTTTTATTCTCCTTTGAAATGATATTACTTCTTTTAGTTGCAACATCATCTAAAAGAGGGGCAAAATGTAGACACCTACAATTTGACCATGCCTTACCACACTTGACTTTACTTTATCCTAGCCACCAATTAAATAAATGTTTCTTATATTTTTAATTAATTTATCCTTCACCTTAATCCCCCACTCTAATTAAATAAATATTTATTATTTATTTAATTAATTTAGCCTTCACCTTTATTCCTCACTCTAATTAAATAAATATTTATTATTTATTTAACTAATTGATCCTTCACCTTTATCCCCCACTCTAATTAAATAAATAAATATTCTTTATTTAACTAATTTATCCTTCACCTTTATCCCAAACTTTAATTAAATAAATACGTATGGTTTATTTAATTAATTTCTCCTTCACCTTTATCCCCCACTTTAATTAAATAAATATTTATTATTTATTAAATAATTAATTTATCCTTCCACATCACCCAAGTTCTTCAATAACTAGTTAAATAATTTTATTATTATTTACAAGATTATTGAGAGTCATATGACTAATTAAGACCTTGTCTAGATTCATTGAACTTAGACACTTGCCAAAAAGTCAAACTAATTTTTCATCTCATCCATCTGTTTCATACTACATCTCCAAATCCTAGACATTCACATAAGGATATTGCCCTAATCCATTCCCAAGCCTAGCCCTTATCCCTCATGTGACACTTGTCACATGACTACAACTTTAATCCAAACCCCAATCCTTAATCAATCATATCCATCCATCAACCAATCCATCTTGGACCTTGAGTTCTCTCATGAAAATTTTATAAATGAGAGGTCTCTAATTCCATTTTATAATCTTCTCTCATCCTACTGTTATCATGTTGCATTTTCTATCTACTTCTTCCATAACTTACCTAATCTTCCATTATCATATAATTTTCTATCAATTTGATCTCTTATCATCTCAATCCTATCATCATATTGTTGGTTTGATAAGAAACCACATTCCATCCATACATATAAAGACAAAGTCAAGTGGAGCTAGGGTGCACTCTACTTTAGCTCTATTTGAGAAGAAAGAAGGGTTTTAAGTGAAGGTATTGTGTGTGTTTTATATTATCTTCCATTTTATTTACCTTTAATATTTTGTTGTCTATACAAGGCCTCATTTTTTATAATATTTTTTTTTCCTTTTACTTAATAACTTTAAATTTTAGTGTACGATATGTACATAGATACATATGTATGTATGTATGTATATACATATACACATACTTATATATATGTATATACATATATACACACATGCATAAATACATACATTTATCTTTAAAGTTTTATATTTTAAAGCATTACTATTTTAAGGGGCCTCCACAATTTGACACAACTATTTATTGAAGATATAAAATAATTGTATTATTTCAACATGAAATACCTCTCTCAATATACAATGAACAATGGTTTCTTGCTCACTCCCATTCCATTTTAAAATTTTGAATGATGGTTTCCTATTTGAATTGTAAACCCCTGCCCTGTGTGATCTAGTGATAGATTTGGGGATGTTGGCTATTGGTGAGATTTGTTAGGGTTAGAGATGGCAGATATCTAACAATTAAATGCAAATTTAATTAATAAATAGATAAACTAAAACACACATAGAATAAATTATAACACAGATAATTTAATGTGGTTCACCCAATCCAGGCTACATCCACCAAACTACAGCCATCCAATACTTTTATTATCCAGTGTAAAACCTATTACAATCTTGCAAAAAATTGTGTTTTTCCTCATATTGAAATACCCATCCGAACCCCTTTTATCAAGCTTAGAAGCTTCCATATTTTTATGTCACTAAAAATATCATCATAATGACCAATTCTAGCCTCAAAGATAAGTCCCCTTAGTCCCAGTTGCAATTGTTTATTAGCATCTAGTAACACCTTGTCTCTTTCTTGGTTTTCTATGCTTTAAAACCTTATGTTTTGAACCAAATTTGGGAAAATTTTTGGTTTTCTACAAGTGGGAGTCTCAAAAGATTTGGCATGCATTCAAGATTATGCCTAGGCAATTTCAAAATTGGCACAATTTTTTTTGGAGATTAATGTAATCATCTTGAAATTGTCTTTGACAATTTCATAATTGCTACCAATTGAAAGCACCAATTTCACCTAAATTCATAAAAAAGATAGTTCTAGCACTATAGTGTCTTTGTCTCTTTCCCCTTTCTTTCAAGAGTGTCAATTTTCTTCCATCTTGCACCTAACCTTTCATTGTATCCTCCTTGATATATTTAGAGTCAACTTTGGCCTTTTCTTAGAGAGTTTTGTGTAGAGCTTTAAAAAATCATGTGTGATGTCTACTTCTGTTAACTCTTGCTCTATCTTGTTTACTAAATAATTAAATCATGCATTGTCTATATTATGACAGTGTCATAAATAAATATTATGGGTGATCCCACAATAGTGATTTACAATTTTTGGCCAAACGAGACACTGAAATTATTTTTTTAATTAAATCTTCACTTTCGGGCACTTATAGTGGCTAAACCGTGAGGAATTTGAAGATGATGCAAACTAGTGTTTCATGACATTTTGTCTATAGATTCTAAAAATATTTTTTTGAAAATTTTTGGAATCAAATTACACTTTTTTTCCAGCTCCCTTGAAAACTAGTTTTTTTTTTTCAGAAAACAACATTTTTAAAAAGTGACACTCACAGTATAACGTATAACTTCTTTTCCATGAAGGATAAAATTCTAATTCTTTTGAATTTAGATTTGTAATTCCAATATCTAGTGCTTCCACTTAGTTAGATAGTTTTTTATTGAATATTTTTTCTTTAATTAAGTTTCAAAGTCAAACCAATTACAATTCAGACATAGCGTGACCGTATAATGCATAACTTTTTTTGTATATATCGAATTTCATTTTATTTTTTTGTTGGATCAAAGACTTCAATATCTAGTGCACTCGTATTTTTCAATTTTTTTTTATAATCTACTAGTTTTCCACATGTGCAGAACATAGACCTTCATTTTCGGTGAAAAATCTATGTTTAATAAAATTTAAAAAACAAATACATAATAAAACCAAAATATATCAAAATTATATTCGTTGGATAGCTCATTCCAAGGACTACCTGATTCCAGATGGGTTTGTGAAGTCTCCACCATTTTCATGTTCAAACTGAGCTCTGAAGTGAAAAAATTTAGGTTTTCTTTGTGTTTGAGGGGGAGAATGAGGGTTAAGGGAGGTTCGAGCGAACCCCCAGGGGTTCACTCGAACCAGGGTTTGCTCAAACCATGGTTCAAGTAAACCACCTTTATTATATGCATTTTGTTTATATTTTGAGCGAGAAAGTAGTAAATGGGTTCGCTTGAACCTATAGGTTTGTTCGAACCCCTCAAATCAAGTTTTTTTTGTGAGTTTTCCTTCCTCACTTGAATTGTAAACCACTTTTGTGGGTTTACCATTATTGAAATGTGATCTATTTGATAATCGGTTGATCTTACCATTTTCTTTAGCTATTGCTACATATAGAGAACATAACATAATATGTGATTGAAGTGTACAAGTATACATAAAATCTTAATGGTGGTTACTTGGACCTGTGTTCATATAGTTTTCTTGGTATTGCTAACCCATCATACTCCATATAATAACAATTTTGGATTTCATGCAAACATGCTTCTCAAGGAGTAAGCAATATATTTTTTGGTAAAAATCATTACTCCACAAAATAAAAACCATTCAGAAATTCCAAATTTCAAAAATAAATACTATATTTTTTCAAACAATTTCAATATCTAGGATCCACCATTAGAGAACCTTCAATTTAAAAAAAGTAAAAATAAAATATAAACAAATACAAATTTTAAAAGTACCCTCTTGTCCCACATTCTCTAAATTTCCTAATTTATATAAAAATGAAAATAATTGAATTTGTATTTAATACCAATTGGTTCTACAACAATCTCAAGCAATAATTTTCCTACAACTAACATTTTCAAGCTAACACTCTATTAAAATTTTGACCAAGATTTTGAACAAGACATAATACAATCTTTCATTTCATACACTAGAACTACATAAAGCCTTCTCTTTCTACAAAATTTGCAATAAATTACAATGAAAAACAATAAAAAATACCTCTATGAATCCAAAGAAAACAAAAGTTAATCTTTCTCCTTCAACAAGCAAGCTTCAAATCCCTCTTCAATCCACTTGTAATCTTTTGCTAAGCAAGTAACAAGCAAGGACTTTCAAGAAAACACAGTTCTCTTTTTTCTCTCTAAAAAATAATAATAAAAAGAATAATAATCATAGAATGAATACTTTTGCACATAAAACAATACCTAGATCCATTTCCCTTATGATTCTTTTCACACTCACTTTCTCCAATGTTAGATAATATCTAATTTCTAACAAATACCTATTTTCTCTTAAAAATATATACTATCATGTTTTGAAAGTCAATGTGTACTTTGATCAATTAAGAGTCTTCCTAGGGTATACATGTATATGAAACATGTTGCAAGTATGAAGATGTGTTTTCATTGATGTAAACAAGCCTATGTTGTCATTAATGATAGTAGTGCAATGGTTGAGAAGATATTGTTTCTTTGATAAGCTTCTATTTATGGTTCAGATGTCAAGGATATTGAGAAAATTGATAAAATAAGGAAATATGGTGTTGCAGAGGTGTTCTGGTTTTGCTTCACATTTCTTCTAGGTTGAAGATCTGGTTTTGTGGTTTGGATATGTTGGTTAGAGATGTATAGAGTTTTTATATCCAAAATTTTGGCTTATGGATTGTTGGTCAGAGGAAGTTATGTTCACCAGTGTGTGAACTAGTTTTGTTTTGTTTTGTATAGAGGTGTCTAGGAGAAATGTATTTTCTCCACATTTCTTTGCAGTTGTTTTTCAAGACTTGTGTTTATGAAGGAGATTTGATGATGTTTTTCTCTTGTAAACGAACCTTGTAAAGATTTGCAAAGCAAGTTGGGAAAATTGATCATCCCCTCATTTCATGGATCCAACAAAGTCTCAACATGACCTTGGATCCAAAAACTAAGCACTTCTCATTGAGTCCTATGTACAAGGAAGAAGCAATGATATTTTTAATCCTTCACTTGGAGGGCTTTGCACATGAGTTGTGGTATCATAGTTTGGAGATTCAAGGGTACAACCCTAATTTATCAAGTACACCCTTTGAGGTCTTGCTCTCGTATCAAATGGGTTTGGGTATGGGTCCTACAATGGGAGTGTCTTGGGTTCATCCAAGGTCCCACACAAGCACCTTGGGTTTGTTGTGGGTCCTTTGTATCAAGGACCCATAGTAAATCCAAGATGCTCCTAGGTGAACCCAAGGGGACTCAAGGATCTCCCAAACAAAAAATAAAAATAATATTAAATTTTTAAATATATTTTATCAAACAAAAATATGTCAAATACCTAGTTTCACCTTTAAGTGATAAAATTGTGAAAATAGTGTGCACCATGAAGGTTTGTGTGGTTTCAAAATACTTAATTTGGGTTTGGTGGAAAGGACTCTTGCCCTCAATCTTGCCCTGTATTGCAAAAAGGAATGCACTAGGGGCATTTCCCTCAGACCTTGTGAGAGGTGCTACCCCTCAATCCCATTAGGGGTGTTGCCCTTCGACCCCTATGAGGAGTGTCATCCCTCAACTCCTTTAGGGTCTCCATCCCAACCCCTACTAGTTATTGTGATCTCTTTTTCACATAAGAAACTTGATTTCAGCCACCTACATTTTCATTGACAATTTTAATCTACTTTTTTAAACATTTATGGTTCAACTTTGAATTTACAGCCCGTAGAAGGGGCAAGATATTTCCAATAATTATAGATAACTCTAATATCAACCTCCAATTTCAAGTAGATTTTTTTGTCTATTTTGAATTTTTGTTTTTTGCATTACAAAAAGTTAACCAATGAGTTTTTGGGTTGACCATTCATGAATTAAAAAAAAATAGTCTAAAAGCCTTAAGGACTCTTGGATGAAGGTATGAACATATCAATCTGCAAAAGAGAGTAAAACAAGGCCAATATAGAGAGTTCATTCTTCAAGTTTTTCCCAACTCCAAGTGTGTTTCCTCAAATTTGTAATATGGGCAAGTAATCAAAAATTTGAAATTATTCTACTTGTGATTTTGTTTTTGAATTATTGTTGTTTACTATTTCTGAGTGCTTTCTCTATTTAACCTTTCTTTTCATTTACTTTTGAGGTTTATTGTATATTTTAATCTAATAGTATGCCCCTTTTTAAGGTAACCTTGGGCTTGCATTTCTCCTTGCCAGTTGAACTGTATTGTGTTGGATTACATATTTGTCTACTTTCAATATATTATTATGTATGCATTGTAGAAAAATTAATTTTAAATTACAAAGTAAATAATCTCAACACAATGTTACATCCTTTAGATAGATGTACATCCCCTTGGACCCAAGGAAGCAGAGAAAGCATCTATTATTGAGGACTTAATATATGTTGACACAAATTAAGGACCTGTGTTGCTAAATTCTAAAAACTAATTCTATAATTTTCTTTCTTACCACCTTCTAGGGTCATTATGCATGTGAAAGGTAAATATGTAACTCTAATAACATACCAAAGAGATCAAGTGACCTTGTACAAATCAAAAGTTAGCCAAGAAGTTGGTCTACTTAAAAAAACTCTTAAATACTTGAAATAAGTGATCCCAAAGCTATCAATCATTTACCTTTTCCATGGGAGATTTTGTAGTAAAACTCACTATTGTCATGGAAGTGTGCACCCTTTGCTAAGTTGATTAAATCACTCAACCACCTCATGAAACATGGGATGATCTCCCTGAGTGTGGGCTCAGATGATGGAGATCAACCTATAGAGTGGTCTGGTTCCCTTGGATTTATCACCTATACTAAGTAAACTAATGATGCTTGTTGAGAAAAGAGAGAATGATAACATTTAATGGAACCTAAACTCTAATACGGTGAAGCACCAAAAAGGTTTTCAAACTACATTGTTATTTTAACACACAATTCCCTCAGTAGTTCAATTGGTTCTCACAAAACTCAAATGTTCACACATATTAATGCATCAATGCTTCATAGGAAGGTTTAAGTTTTACAATTTAAAAGGAAAAGAAAATGTTTCACACTTAATGGCTCTTTAAACCAACACAACCTATATCCTGCACTAAATATGAGTTTTTTTTGTTTGAAGTTGTTGAGATATGAGACATGCAATAGAGGATTTGCATATAAATCACAAGGTAATACATCAATCATTAGTTTGCACACAACAAAAAAAAATATTGAGAAGGAAAAACTTGATTTTATTGATATAAAAGGTGCTTACACAACTGTACATAAGTCTAAAAATGAGCTACAATTGTTGTCTAGCATGAAAGAACTCCAAAAAGTCACAATAGAATGCTTAGAGAGAAAAGAACTAACTGAAATATGCTCATAAAGTTTGCTTATAAGTTGCTCAACAGTTGCAAGAGAATAGGAACATGTGTGGAGAAAGAAAGACAAGTGTTTGCCTCAACTTGCTAAGTCAAACCTCCTTTGGTCCAAAATTGAAAACCCTATTTTGCAGCCCTCAAAAGAGGGCCAAAAAGGTGTTGGAGTAATGAAAAAGTCCTACCTTGACCCTGTCCACCATTAAGGCACCTAAAATAGCTCTAGATGCTTGGGAAAGCTTCAAAGTTAGTCAAAACTTCCTCCTACATTCTCTTCATTGGTTGCACAACTCAACAAACATCTTAGATGCTTTCCAACTGCTTATAATCGATCATAAATCTTCTTTAGTTGTCTTTTAATGTTTTAAAATTGTCATTGGAAAACAAAAAGGACTTGTTTCATAAAGAACTTTGAAATAACCACCATTCATGAGGGCATAGGATAAGCCTATTGAATGCCTTTAATGCTCTTTTGACTGTCTTCATCTTCTACTTTTGTTGTCCATCTGTCTGAACCTTTTGTGTGGAGCTCATCACTTCCAGTTTGAAGGACTTCTATACCAGAAGGTATCAAATGTGGACAAAATGGAAGCAATTCCTTTAATAAATAAAACCTTAAAAATATAATAAAAAATTACGAAAATTAAATTGAATGTGAACTGAAATCTATGTGCAGTGCATTAAATAAGTGAATTAAGGTCCCATCAATTGCAGAGCTGTATATGACGTGAATTATGGTGGGGTTTCCAGCACGTTGTGGAATACCAACAGATAATCCAACCTTTCAAATTAAGGGACAACACATGTGTCTAAAGCTTTTGACATTTAGAAACTGATGGGGCTCACATTAACAAGAGCTGCAGGGCAGCGAAGTTCCTGCCAAAAAGTTTTAAAATAGTTATGTTTTAGAAAGTTAGAACTAAAAGAAGGATGCAAAAGTTTGAAAATATGTTCGATTTTATTACCGTTTAGCAAAGTATTATTTATTTACAAGTAACTAAGGTTGTTTTGGAGTTAGTCTATTAGGTTGGTTACTATATTAAATTGCTTCCAGACATTTATCCTTAATAAATATCAAGGATGGTTGTTTCCATTGGATAGAATCAAGATTAAATGTTTAATTCGAGCGTACATGCTAAAGAGAAATAAACAGATCTACTGGCAGGCTACAAGAGACTAAGCTTATAATGGAGAGTTTAACAATTTTCAGAGATCTATACTACATCAAAGTGCATTGATAACTTTTTCTCACGGTTACCCCCGAATAGACGTTATCAGCCTTAAAGTAATCATAAAATATAAGTTTTAACCATACCGTTTAACATATGGGCTCCGTTCAAAATGTAGTACCAGAGTTTCTGCAGGCCATTCCATGACATGAGACGTAGCTCAGAGGCCTTCCAACCACGCCCTAGTTAATGAAAATAGTGGTTTCAATTTGTTATGATCTTGTAGAGGACAAAAAGAACAATTCAATAATGAATGGTTACAATTAAGGAAAGAACAAAAATTGCACATTTACAAAATAGGCATAAAAAGAATTAATTTGCATAAAGTATAACTTCTAAACATCAAACTAAATGTTACTGTAAAAGAAGCCCAAAAGAAAATTAAAATAATATAGAGGAAAAGGATTTTCTGATTTATAGGTGCATAGAAGCCAGTCCCTTTACAGTAAGTCTCAAAAGAGTCGAACAAAGGGTTGAAAGAAAGTGCAATACTTATGATGCAAGTTAGGACACAAATTGGAAAATAAACCAGAACAATCCAATTAGACTGCAGGATTGAAATGAAAAGGTATCATAGTTTCTATTAAGTTCTCAAAGCTTGCTGCTTGTCTAGTCAAAAGTGCTATTTAAGATCTGCAATACCTAGCCATTCAAAAGAAAGTTCTGCAAGCCCAGTAAAATGAAGTTGAAAATAATCATTTTTACCTAATGTTTTTCTAAAAGTTCATGACAGCTAAATTAGCTTTTCCTTACTCAAATGGAGTTAAGAACTAATAAATGAAGTCTAAAAAGGTAGGAGGGCTACAAGAGCATCTGGACAACAAAAAACAAACAATTAGCTACTATAGTAGCCAATACACGTCCAAGACAAAAGCTGCAGCAGAACCCCACCAACTAGGACCCAAAAACTATGCTCCATCACATTTGTAGGACGAGGATGGTAGGAAAGGTGGGTAAATGGTTTGAGGACGGCAATGACGCGAGGCCATTTTTGGGGGACAGTAGTATGTTAAAGTTTTAAATAGGAAAATGTGAAATAGATAAGTTACAGCAGTGTAAAGTTAAATACATGCGAACTAAGTTATAGAAGTCCATAATAATATTAAGTGAAATACATATGCCATTATGGTATATTATTATTTTTAAATTATAGCATACAAGCCAAGTCAATCTGAATAAAATATAAAGCATCACAGTAAATTTTTGGTCATATACCAAAGAGCTTCAAGTTCAATGTGAGGCATCAAATTTTTAGCCTTTTGCAGAGGCATCAAACCGAAAAAAAATGGTAAAGGATGAGGACTCTCACGTTACAAAGAATTTATTTCAGGTGTGGAGTATGCCTAAGCCCTGTGACACTATAGAATTAAGAGCTTGCTTCAACACTTGAAAATTGTTATGGTGGTCTAACGATTCTAGCTCAGGCTCGCACAGAAAAATATTTGTTTTGGCTGAAACATGGGATGTGCTATTCACCGTCAGCTTTGAATAATAACTGTCCAAGATGAAATAAAATGAGGCTTCATAACTGTTCCGATTTTTCTGACCATGTTCACTCAGCGTGCGATGCTCTGTGCTTTCCATCTGTGCCATTAGGCTTTCCATCTGCGCCATTAGGATAATGGATCCGTATAAATCACCCTTATCGGGTAAAACTCTCCTGCCAATTAAATTTAAGAAAATTCATTTTAAAAATATGTTTTCTTATATAATTTGCATCTCTACTTTAACAATAGATAAATATTTGTTAGATTAAACCGTTAAGCCTAATTTTTATTTCTTCAATCTTTGTTTAATGAATTATTAAACATAAATTAATGTTTCACATAGTAGTAAATTTCGTTTCCTCAATCTTTGTTTAATAATTTATTAAACATAAATTAATGTTTCACATGCAGTAAGTAAATTATTTAATTTTGATATGATATGGTTAAGTTTTATAATGTGATAAATTAAGGTAAAATCTTTGTATGCAACATTAAGGTAAATTAAGGTAAATTCAATGTGAAAAAGACAAATTTATAGTACTTGATATGATATGGTAAATTTTGACAAGTAAAAGAAAATATTAAAAAGGTAAATTTATAATGTGAACTCAATAAATTAATTGATAAAATTAAGTAAATTTTAATAAAGCTTATTTAATCTTTTTAATAAATTTACACTTTTTCTTATACAAGAATCAAATTTCATATATAAGAGTTATAAATATTTGTAATTTACTTTAAAAAAATTTGAATCAAATTTCATGTGTTTTTAATAAATTTACAATTTTTCTTATATAAGAATCAAATTTCATATATAAATTTGTAGTTATTTTTTTTTAATTTCTTTAAAATAGTTTGTAAAAGTTTGAAGTATTATTTTGTTATTTTTATTTTAATCACACTTAATAGTCATTTTCTAATCTACATTTGGGTTTCTTATAATGTTATGAAGTTACGTATGAAAGTTTGTAAAATTTTAATTGTTAAGTAAATATTTTTCTTATAAGGTTATAAGGTTGTTTGAGAGTTGAATAGTTAGAGGAATAAAAAATTAAAATTAAAAGTAAATATTACTATGATATGATATGTGTATAAAATAAACAAATACGACTACTTTAAATATAATAGTGGCCAAGGCAATAGTTTGATTTTTCTGACCATGTTCACTCAGCGTGCGATGCTCTGTGCTTTCCATCTGTGCCATTAGGCTTTCCATCTGCGCCATTAGGATAATGGATCCGTATAAATCGCCCTTATCGGGTAAAACTCTCCTGCCAATTAAATTTAAGAAAATTCATTTTAAAAATATGTTTTATTATATAATTTGCATCTCTACTTTAACAATAGATAAATATTTGTTAGATTAAACCGTTAAGCCTAATTTTTATTTCTTCAATCTTTGTTTAATGAATTATTAAACATAAATTAATGTTTCACATAGTAGTAAATTTCGTTTCCTCAATCTTTGTTTAATAATTTATTAAACATAAATTAATGTTTCACATGCAGTAAGTAAATTATTTAATTTTGATATGATATGGTTAAGTTTTATAATGTGATAAATTAAGGTAAAATCTTTGTATGCAACATTAAGGTAAATTAAGGTAAATTCAATGTGAAAAAGACAAATTTATAGTACTTGATATGATATGGTAAATTTTGACAAGTAAAAGAAAATATTAAAAAGGTAAATTTATAATGTGAACTCAATAAATTAATTGATAAAATTAAGTAAATTTTAATAAAGCTTATTTAATCTTTTTAATAAATTTACACTTTTTCTTATACAAGAATCAAATTTCATATATAAGAGTTATAAATATTTGTAATTTACTTTAAAAAAATTTGAATCAAATTTCATATATAAATTTGTAGTTATTTTTTTTTAATTTCTTTAAAATAGTTTGTAAAAGTTTGAAGTATTATTTTGTTATTTTTATTTTAATCACACTTAATAGTCATTTTCTAATCTACATTTGGGTTTCTTATAATGTTATGAAGTTATGTATGAAAGTTTGTAAAATTTTAATTGTTAAGTAAATATTTTTCTTATAAGGTTATAAGGTTGTTTGAGAGTTGAATAGTTAGAGGAATAAAAAATTAAAATTAAAAGTAAATATTACTATGATATGATATGTGTATAAAATAAACAAATACGACTACTTTAAATATAATAGTGGCCAAGGCAATAGTTCCGATTTTTCTGACCATGTTCACTCAGCGTGCGATGCTCTGTGCTTTCCATCTGTGCCATTAGGCTTTCCATCTGCGCCATTAGGATAATGGATCCGTATAAATCGCCCTTATCGGGTAAAACTCTCCTACCAATTAAATTTAAGAAAATTCATTTTAAAAATATGTTTTCTTATATAATTTGCATCTCTACTTTAACAATAGATAAATATTTGTTAGATTAAAAAAAAATGAATTTTGATTTGTTGAATAGTTGTTTTTTAATAACTAGTTAACAAAGAGCCGTGCCAATAGTTCCTTGGGCAGGAACTAATAATTTTATCATTATCGCCTGTTGCATGGTTTAACTTTATTGGGACAGGGGATGTGCTATTTTTATTTATTTAAAGTTCCTCAATGGTCCTCATCTCCCTCAAATATTTTTACGCCGAAGGTGTGCCCTATTTGAGCTTGACGAGCCCGTTTTCTGTGCCCTATTTGAGCTTGACGAGCCCGTTTTCTCCAGGAACGGAAACGTTGATAACCGGAAGCATTGTCAACCATTGATCTCTTTTCGTGAGTCAAAAGTTTATATCGATTCTTTTCGTCGTGGATGTCTATTTTTGTACAAATAGAGGCCTGCGGATTTGATCATAGCCAAACATACAAGGTGTTTTAGGGAAATCGTAGAGACAAGCCTACTAAATACACATCCATATCAATGTCAAATCACCTCAAACAACTTTCATACAAACCAAAAAATTCAATGCTGCCACTGATCCACGTACTATCTTACCACACATCAGAGTTTCCATTATGGCGATTACCCTTGCGCATTGTTTCTCATTTCTACACACGAAACTGTAATTGATGCTTGAATGCAATGGTTCATCTCACCGTTAGTGTAGTTGCTGGCAGATAGATCGATATTGTAGATAAAATATGCTCCAGTTGCACTTCGATTTCACTTAACCTGAATGGTATTAACTGCTTCTTGTTGCCTGCATGCTTATCTATCTAACCTAACCTATGTACGTAGTTAAGCGATATTATCTTCATAGTTATCTATCCTTTTCGCATGGTATTTTATTTGCAAAACTCGCCGCCATTGAAATCATCCACGAGCTGAAGGGTTGTTTATGTTGAGAACATTTTATAGCTTTCAGGGAGTTCCTGATAGGTGCAGTCCTTCCTGCTTAGCACTTCGAGTCAACAAGGTATTGCAAATACTAACCAATTATAATTTTGTTCATAATAAAAAAAATTTCAACACCTGAAGCTTCTTCCTTTAAGCTGAAAAGATTGATTTCGTAGTGCAAATTTAAACAAATCTTGTTGGAGAGTGTTACACTTACGCGTAAGTGCAAGCACATGTTGTGGGTTGATGAATGCCATTCAATCTGTTGTTGTTAGACAGTTTAGATTCTTATGGCATTTACATCTTCGTATCGGTATCAAGATGTCTTTGAAATCCAGTTTTAAAATTGTCAATAGATTAGTCTGAAAGATGAGAGACAGTTGGGAGCTGTTGGTAGGGTGAGTGACGACAATATCAGGACATGTAACCGTTTTCTTTCAAGGAGACAATAAGATACAATCCCTCCCTTGATTTCTCACAAATTGGAATTTGCATGTAATGAATTTGTTTTCATGACCTACAAGCAGTTTGATTCAACTGGGAACAGAGGGGTATGATGGATGAGGTTACATGGGCTTTTCTGCCACAGGATTTAATTGTCCTTATTTTGTCTAGATTGCCCATTCCAAGCAATGGAAAACTGTAATGTCCTGTACTGGGACGACATTCCAACGACATAGAAAAATCATACCAGTTTCTTCTACTCCTTCATTTATCGTAGAGCTCAGATATGTGACCTTTTGGAACCGACCCATCACTATCTTCACGACTACACTATGGATAGTAGAAGGCCAAAAGTGTAACATTTATAGAGTTCCTTTGGATTTCTTCCCAACTGTTGTGAACGTCATAGCTGCATGTTAAAGCATAGTTTTGTGCTGTAAACACAATGGACTAAAAGAATCCCCGGCCATGTATGTGTGCAATCCTATTACAAGAACATGGAGGCAGCTCCCTTCTCCAAGTCGTCTCAACTATTGGGACTTCGTTTCTTTGTTGTTTGATTCTACTGCTAGACAATGTAAAGTATTACTGGGAAGAGGATTCATTAAAGGAGATATGCAATCTGATATGGAGATAGAAATGTATGATTCCTCTACATCTTCATGGACTAAGCTTCACATAAGTACAGCCACTGCTCTTGTTTGTCCAAGAGGTGAAGGAGTTTAAGGGTCTTGACTTACCGAATTCCTATCCTCGTTCAAGTATTTGATCATGGAAGTGGAAAGGCATCTACCTGCCTGAGCAACCATATCAAGTGAAGAGTAGTGGCACAATCGTGTAGCTCAAACAACTAACAGTTAGGATGTATTAATTCGGCTTTCAAGGTTATCAGTCAAATGGAGCAGATCAATTAACTTGAAACTCCCTTTTTCTTTGCATTCACTGCCAACCTTTCTCTGAAGGTTTGCTGCCTCCAGAGCATCCAAGTTACATTTGGATGGTTGTTTCAAAGTAAAAGTTTCTTCCATTCTAAATTTTATGAAATGTTGTGTTTCACTGCGAATTTAGTTTTCAGTTACTATTATCATTTGTGGGGGTTATATCTTCTCATTTTAATATTTTAAGAGGATCATTTAGTGTTGCACACTTCTGGGGATCTATTACAGAGCATTATGGTTAAGGGTTTGGAGGTGCAAAAAGAGAGTATATCTATGATTATAAGTCTGATTTTTTGAAAATAGATAGGTCAAAAGATGATTAAGAAGTGAAATGTTGTCTGATTGCTTTCCAAATGAAGTTGGGCCTATTATGAAAACTGATGAATGCCATATGTGAATGTCAAATCTTGTCAGTCATAAAAATAAATGTCTTCTGTGAACTATTGACAATTTATTGCTCCATGTCAAAAGGGGGAAAGATTAATTTCAATTTTTATACCCATGTTAGTATATTGCTTTGATCTTTTAAAGTCAATTAGTTTGTGTACCACAATCTATCACTGTTTTATCTTTATGTTTCAGGTTGTGAATTTATGTTTCAGGTTGCACCATTCACATCCCTCTTGTGGAATACAATTGCATCTATTGTATATCAATAGAACATGTTTGTGATTGGAGACATTATATAATTTAATGTATGCATATTTCCTTGTAAAGTAATTTTGAAATCATTTTAGGTAGCATATCACAAAAAGGATCACATATTTTATTCCATGTATTGAACTCAAGATGCAATACCACTTCATCCCTTAATACCACTTATTGTGTCTCTCCCTAGTATCCACAAGGCATGGTTTGCACAAGGCATTTCGTCTTCCCATGGTTAACATCCACACTTTAAAAAACAATGCTTCTCTATTTTATTTTTCTTTGTGACTGTCAATGAATTATGTAGAATTCAATTTGATGACTGAACGTATTTGTATTCCTATTACAAAAATTAAATACATTTACAAAATTATATTATTTTTCACAAAATATTTCGAAACAACTCTAAAAAAAAAAAATACCAAAGTTTTCTATAATTTATCTTCCAAACCTCTTCGGCGTACCCATTGCACACAAAGGTGTGATTGCTAGTTTAATCTATTTGGGTAGCTTTGAGTTCTACTCACCCATGTGACTCAACTTAATTAGCAAGACTTGGTTGAGGCACGTGTGTTTAGACTTTAATGGAATGGTTTAAGGTTATAATAACAATGTCATGTGTTTAGATTTTAATATAATGATTTTAGGTTATAATAACAAATTAGATCTAGAAATGGATTTTAGTGATTAGAGTAAGATTAAGTAGATTTTTAATTTTGTTTGGTAATGGATTTGTCACTTGTTTAGACTTTAATCAAATGGTTTAAGATTATAATAACAAATTGGATCCAAAAATTGACTTTTGTGATTGGATCCTAGGATTGGGTAGCTTTTTAATTTCGTTTGGTAATGGGTAGGTTATTGTTGTTGGTTAGTTTGATGTTATGATAGAATATTTTTTAGTAGAATATGAATGTAGATATGTGATTAGGATGCCTTAGAAAATGGTCTCATTATATGGTCTAGACCTAGTCTATCCATTGTAAGTATTTGAATTTGCATTGGTCACATTTTAAGTTTGACCATGATTTATGTCACTCAAAATGTCATCTTAATGACCAATTCTAGCCTCAAAGATAAGTCCCCTTAGTCCCAATTGCAATTGTTTATTAGCATCTAGTAACAACTTGTCTCTTTCTTGGTTTTCTATGCTTTAAAACCTTATGTTTTGAACCAAATTTGGTAAAATTATTGGTTTTCTACAAGTGGGAGTCTCAAAAGATTTGGCATGCATTCAAGATTATGCCTAGGCAATTTCAAAATTGGCACAATTTTTTTTGGAGATTAATGTAATCATCTTGAAATTGCCTTGACAATTTCATAATTGCTACCAATTGAAAGCACCAATTTCACCTAAATTCATAAAAAATATAGTTCTATCACTATAGTGTCTTTGTCTCTTTCCCCTTCCTTTCAAGAGTGTCAATTTTCTTTCATCTTCCACCTAACCTTTCAATGTATCCTCCTTGATATATTTAGAGCCAACTTTGGCCTTTTCTTAGAGAGTTTTGTGTAGAGCTTTAAAAAAATCATGTGTGATGTCTACTTCTATTAACTCTTGCTCTATCTTGTTTACTAAATAATTAAATCATGCATTATCTATATTATGACAGTGTCATAAATAAATATTATGGGTGATCCCACAATAGTGGTTTACAATTTTTGGCCAGACTGGAAACTGAAATATTTTTTTTAACTAAATCTTCACTTTCGGGAAACCTATAGCGGCTAAAATGTGAGGAATTTCAAGATGATGAAAATTAGAGTTTCATGACATTTTGTCTGTAGATTATAAAAAATATTTTTTCCAAAATTTTTGGAATTAGATTGCACTTTGTTTTCCATCTCCCTCTAAAACTATTTTTTTTTAGAAAACAACATTTTTAAAAAGTGACGCTCACCGTATAACACATAACTTTTTTTCAATGAAGGATAAAATTCTAATTCTTTCAAATTTAGATTTGTTACTCCGATATCTAGTGCTTCCACTTGGTTAGACAGTTTTTTATTGAATATTTTATCTTTAATCAAGTTTCAAAGTCAAACCAATTACAATTCTAACATAGCACAATCATATAACGCGTAACTTTTTTTGTATATATCGAAATTCAATTTATTTTTTTGTTGAATGAAGGACTTCAATATCTAGTGCACTCATATTTTTCAAATTTTTTTTTTGATAATTTGATGTTTTCCACATGTGTAGAACAAAGACCTTCATTTTCAGTGAAAAAACTATGTTTAATAAAAATAAAAAAACAAATACATAATAAAAACAAAACATATCAAAATTATATTTGTTGGATAGCTCGTTCTGAGGAATACCTGATT
Source organism: Sequoia sempervirens (assembly GCA_007258455.2). Classification (NCBI taxonomy): domain Eukaryota; kingdom Viridiplantae; phylum Streptophyta; class Pinopsida; order Cupressales; family Cupressaceae; genus Sequoia; species Sequoia sempervirens. The sequence goes on from VDFB02000003.1 coordinate 634,241,776, forward strand.
CCAGTTGGGTTTGTGAAATCTCTACCATTTTCATGTTCAAACCGAGCTCCGAATTGAAAAAGAATTATGTTTTTTTGTGTCTGAGGGAGAGAATGAGGGTTAAGGGGGGTTTGAATGAACCCCCAAGGGTTCGCTCGAACCCTGGTTTGAGCTACCCACCTCTATTATATGTATTTTGCTTATATTTTGAGTGGGAAAGTAGTAAATGGGTTCGCTCAAACCTATAGGTTTGTTCGAACCCCTCAAATCAATTCTTTTGCCATTGAGTTGTTTTTGTGAGTTTTCCTTCCTCACTCGAATTGTAAACCACTTTTGTGGGTTTACCCTTATTGAAATGTGATCTATTTGATAATCAGTTGATCTTACCATTTTATTTAGCTATTGCTACATATAAGAAAATAACATAATAGGTGATTGAAGTGTACAAGTATACACAAAATCTTAACAGTGGTTACTTGGACCTATGTTCATATATTTTTCTTGGTATTGTTAACCCATCATACTCCATATCATAGTAATTTTGAATTTCATGCAAACATGCTTCTCAAGGAGTAATCAATCTATTTTTTGGTAAAAATCATTACTCCACAAAATAAAAACCATTCAGAAATTCCAAATTTCAAAAATAAATACTATATTTTTTTCAAACGATTTCAATATCTAGGTTCCACCATTAGCGAACCTTCAATTTAAATAAAAATAAATATAAATATAAACAAATACAAAATTTTAAAAGTACCCTCTTGTCCCACATTCTCTAAATTTCCTAAAATATAAAAATGAAAATAATTGAATTTGTATTTAATACCAAATGGTTCTACAAAAATCTCAAGCAATAATTTTCCTACAACTAACATTTTCAAGCTAACACTCTATTAAAAATTTGACCAATATTTTTGAGTAAGACCTAATACAATCTTTCATTTCATACACTAGAACTACATAACAGCCTTCTCTTTCTACAAAATTTGCAATAAATCTACAATGAAAGAACAATAAAAAATACCTCTATGATCCAAAGAAAACAAAAGTTAATCTTTCTCCTTCAACAAGCAAGCTTCAAATCCCTCTTCAATCCACTTGTAATATTTTGCTAAACAAGTAACAAGCAAGGACTTTCAAGAAAGCACAATTCTCTTTTTTCTCTCTAAAAAATAATAAAAAATAATAATAATCATAGAATGAATACTTTTGCACATAAAACAATACCTAGATCCATTGCCCTTATGATTCTTTTCACACTCACTTTGCTCCAATGTTAGATAATATCTAATTTCTAACAAATACTATAATATCTAATTTCTTATAGATACCTATTTTCTCTTAAAAATATATACTATCATGTTTTGAAAGTCAATGTGTACTTTGATTAATTAAGAGTCTTCCTAGGGTATAAATGTATATGAAACATGTTGCAAGTATGAAGATGTTATCATTGATGTAAACAAGCCTATGTTGTCATTAATGATAGTAGTGCAATGGTTGAGAAGATAAATTGTTTTCTTTGATAAGCTTCTATTTATGGTTCAGATGTCACGGATATTAGGAAAATTGATAAAATAAAGAAATATGGTGTTGCAAAGGTGTTCTTGTTTTGCTTCACATTTCTTCTAGGTTGAAGATTTTGTTTTGTGGTTTGGATATGTTGGTTAGAGATCTATAGAGTTTTTATATCCAAAATTTTGGCTTATGGATTGTTGGTTAGACGAAGTTATGTTCACCATTTTGTGAACTAGTTTTGTTGTGTTGTGTATAGATGTGTCTGGGAGAAATGTAGTTTCTCTGCATTTCTCCACAGTTGTTTTTCAGGACTTGTGATTATGAAGGAGATTTGATGATTTTTTTCTCTTGTTTGTGTCAAGAGGATTTGTGGTTAGGCATATCAAAAGAAGGTCTTCTCAGTTACATAGTATTGTAGTGTCTGGCAGTGTTGTTTGGATAAATAATTTTATTATAATCTTCAGGTGAGATTTGTTGCGAAGGAGTTTGTTGGTTTCCAAGATGTTCTTGGAGCACATTCAGGTGAAGTTTGTAGTTTGAAAGTTTTGGATTATTCAAAGGAAGCCTATAATTCAAAGTGCAATGTGTTTTCATGGGTAACAACTAACCTAGTGTTTACACTACATTCGAAGATGTTCAAGTGTTAAATAAGGTGTACAATGTGGCATGTGAGATTTAATTTGGGTCCTAATTAAGTTTTTTTTTGGTCCACTTTCATTCCTATCCACTACGAGAATTTTTAGTTCTGACCTAATTTGAAATTGCAAAGTGTGAAGCATGTATTGTCGACCTTGGATAAAGTTTTCAAGGTTGAGGATAGTATAAATATGAGTTGAGCTGTTGAGGGTTGATAAAGAAGAAAGGATAGATGTGTATGATGCAAGTGATACAAATTTCTGAAGAGTAGAGTGTGACATTGAGCAGAGCAGTGTGAACTTTAAAGTGTTGGACTTCTAAATGTAGTGAGCTGAAGGTGTCCACAATCATTCAAATAGATTACAAAGGTGTTGGAGCTATTGTGGTGGATTCTTTATTGCATTGAGAAGTTGTTCTCTGTGTAACATTTATCTTATGTCTTCTTTTTCCTTTTGTGGTAGTGAGCCCTGGCTACAAGCCTTTTTTGGATAGTGTGTCCTATTCTAGCATTGAGCCTTTGTAATATTTTTGCAATTACTTATATTGTGAACCAATCCTCACCATGGTTTTTCCCTCATTGGGTTTTCCATGTAAATATGGTGTTCTCTTGTGTATGGTGTTGGCTATTTCAATTTATGTTAATTGTGTTTCATGTTTAAACATGATAACAAATTAAGTGTTTAATGAAAGTATGTGGATCTGATTACTATTAAGGGTTTTGATGTTTTAATTTGGTACAAATGATTCACCCCCCTCTAAATTTTCTTGTTAATTTAACAATTGGTATTAGAGCAAAGTTCCTTGGAGAAAATATTAACTGCTTGAGATAGATTTGGGATGGCAAACAAGATAGATTTCCCTAAGTTTGATGGCATAGACTATGCATTCTAGAAGACAAAGATGGAAGAATATCTGGAATCCTTTGGATATGAGATTGAAAAGGAAATAAAGACTCAATATGTTGCACCTGTGAATGGTCTGAGCATAATTGATGAGATCAAGGAACATGAAATAAATGGTAAGGAAAGATTTATTCTTGTGAGAAATCTTTCAAATTCTAAATTAGTAAAAGTTATGAATCTTAAGACTGCTAAAGAAGTTTGGGATAGGCTAGAAAGCATTTATGAAGGAGATGATAAGGTTAAACAAGAAAAATTGCAAAATTTCAATGCACAATTTGAGACCCTATGAATGTTTGAAGATGAAAAAATTACAAGTTATATGCAGAGGATTAATAAGTTTGCAAGTGCAATGAGAGGTCTGGGTGCGCAAATCGAAGATCCTAGAGTGGTAAAGAAAGTTCTCATATATCTTCCTCATTCTTACAGTGAAAAGGTATATGCTATTGAGGAAGTTGCAAATTTTAATACTTACTCTAAAGATCAATTTTTGGGTACACTAACTTCATTTGAAATGATATAACATGGTTGGAAAAATGGAACAATAATGGAAGCTGCTTTCAAAGCTATAAAATAAAAAAAGGTTGAAGATTCAAATGGAGAAGATCTTGATGATGTGGAAGCTAACTTTGTAAGAAGGATGAAAAAGGGCACTGGTAAGTACAAAGGTAAACTACCTTTCAAATTTTTTAGCTATGGAATTATAGGTTACTATGCTTCAAGATGTCCAAATAGAGCCGTGAACAATAAAAGTAAGGAGAACAAAGGAAAAATGATTAAAAGTTCAGTTACTATGTTAGAGAATATGCACCTGTATTTCTGATGATGAATCTGATTATGGAGATGATGATGAATGCTTGTTCTTGGCTATAAAAGATGAATCTACTTTTGCTAACTCTGAAAGTTGTGTGAGGGATAGTGTTCCAAAAACAAAGGATAAGATTGAAGGTACTTTGCTATTTTCTTTTCAAGCTAGACATGATAAGAACTATTGGGTTGTTGACAATGGTTGCTATAATCATATGACCAGAGACGAAAGCAAGTTTGATAAACTTGAAAAATATGATGGGGGATTAGTTAAATTTGGAGATGATTCGAGAGCTAAGATTTGTGGAATAGGTTTAATCAGTTTTGATGGAAAGCATAATACTGAAGATGTTAAATACCATGTTAAAGGATTAAGGCATAATCTTTTGAGTGTTGGAAAAATATGTAGAAAAGCATATAATTTTGTGTTTCAAGATGAAATATGTGAGATTAGGAAAGGATTTGAAATTGTGACTACTGTTGGTAAGAGGATAGATGGAAATATCTATCAACTCAAGGGTGTTGGTGGTCATTGTTTTATGGCTTAGATTAATGACAGTTGGTTATGGCATCGGAGGATGTGTCACATGAATTTTTAAAATATGGTTAGAATCAATACATTTCAAGTAGTAAGAGCGTTACCAAGAATCACAAAGCTTGTCAATGTTGTTTGCAAAGATTGTCAATTCAATTCAAAAAAAAAACGAGGAGTTTCAAAGGAAAAGAGCAATCTACTACCAGACTATTGGAATTAATACATGTAGAATCATCTTTTTGCTCCTAGAAGCATGAGAAGTCTTCAAGGTGATAGGTATTTCATGCTTTTGATTGATGATTATTCTAGAATGACATGGGTTAATTCTCTTAGAGAAAAATCTAAAGCTCTAGATAAATTTCAAGCATTTAAAGCTATGGTTGAAATGAGATAGATTTGAAGATCAAATGTTTGAGGTCTGACAGAGGTGGAGAATTCACCTGCAATGAGTTTAACATGTTTTTGTGAAGATCACGGAATACAGAGGCATTTTTCTACCCCTAGAACTCCTCAACAAAATGGAGTTGTTGAAAGAAAAAATAGAACTATTCAAGAAGCTACAAGGACTATGATGAAAGAAGCTAAACTACTAGAAGTCTACTAGAGAGAAGCAATTCATACTATTTTTTACATACTTAACAGAGTTCAAGCCAAACCTAACAGCTCAAAGACTTCCTATGAGTTGTGGTATGGAAGGATTCCTACTGTCAAGTACTTTAGAGTTTTCGGAAGAAAATGTGATATCATAATTTGAGATGAAGAAAACTTGTGAAAATTTGATGCAAGTTCTAATGAAGGTATATTCCGTGGATATTCTACTAAAAGAAAAGCTCACAGATGTTACAAAAAAAGTCTAAGAAAGATTGTTGAAATTGCAAATGTTAAGGTTGATAAAAATTTGTAGAATTCAATTGTTATAGATGGATATGTGTCAGATGAAATTACTTGCAGAGAAGAAGAAGAAAAAGATAAGGAAAAAAAATTCAGAATGAAGAGGAAGAAGCTCTAAAAAATAAACCTAATACCCCCAAGTATGTGCAAAGAAATAATTTCAAAGAAAAAATTATTGGAGACAAAATAAAAGGTGTATTGACAAGAAGAAGAGTTGCTAAAACTAAGGTAAATTTGTATTTACTTTCCAAAATTGAACCAAAAATAGTGAGGCATGCAAAGATGAATATTGGATGAAGGAAATGGAAGAAGAGCTAGAATAGATTGAGAAAAATCACACTTGGGAATTGGTTTCTAGACCTGAAAATAAGAAAATAATTAGAACTAAGTGGGTATTCAGAAACAAGTTGAATGAGAATGGAGAAGTGGTAATTGAAATAAAGCAAGGCTTGTGTGTAAGGGTTACTCACAAGTAGAAGGAATAGAGTTTGAAGAAACATTTACCCTGGTGGCTAGGATGGAAAAAATTAGAATGTTTTTGGCATTTGCAACACATAAAGACTTTAAAGTTTATTAGATGGATATGAAGTCTGCTTTCCCAAATGGAGAATTGGAGGAAAAAAATTACATGCTAAAACCATAAGGGTTTTAGTTATCAAATAAACTGGACATGGTTTACAGATTAAAAAAGGAATTGTATGGATCAAATCAAGCTTCCAGAGCTTGGTATGCAAAATTGGATAGATATTTGATACAAGGATTCAACAATGGTACTATAGATAGTAATCTTTACTTTAAAGTTGAAGAAGATAAAATATTGATAGTGTTTGTGTTTGTGGATGACATTATCTTTGGAGGCAATGAAGATATGTGTAAGAAATTTGTAGAAGAGATGCAGAAAGATTTTGAGATGTTTATGTTTGGGTAGATGAATTTCTTCCTTGGGCTACAAATCAATCAAACAGATAAAGGCATATTCATTTCATAGTCAAAGTATGTTAAAGAGATGTTGAAGAAGTTTAAAACATGGATGACTCCAAATTGGTATGTACTCCTATGGTTACTAGTTGCAAATTGAGCAAGGATTATGAATCCCCTAAGGCTGCTCAAAGTAAGTACAGATCTATGGTTGGTGGAAGGCTTTATCTACTTGTTGCTAGACCAAATATCATTCATGCAATTTTTCTTGTGGCTAGATTTCAAGATCCTAAAGTCACATGTTTTTGCAATAAAGAGGATATTAATATATTTAAAAGGAACTTTGGATTATGGCTTATGGTATCCTAAGGATACTGATTTCACAATAAATGCATACACAGATGTAGATTGGATTGCATGTGTTGATGACAAGAAATGTACAAGTCATGGTGCATTCTTTCTTGGATGTAGATTGGTGGCATGGCTAAGCAAGAAGCAATATTTTGTTACTTTATCTATTGTAGAGGTTGAGTATATTGCAACATCTTTTTTGCACACAAGTATTGTGGATGAGATAGACATTGTAGGATATTAGAGTAGCGTATGATGAGCCTATTTCTATCTTTTGTGATAACACAAGTACAATTGACATTTCAAAGAATCCAATGATGCATTCAAGGACAAAGAATATATCAATCAAGTATCACTTTTTGACAGAGAAAGTTGTGGAGAATGAGGTAAAGCTTAAATATGTACCTACAAAGGATCAGATTGATGAAATATTCACTAAGGCTCTTCTTAAGGATACTTTTGAGTATCTTTGGGAGAAGTAAGGGGTCATTGCCCCTCCTTTGAACTAGATTTATATGGAGATGCATCAGTCAAGTGGATTTATGGATTCATTATTTTTCTAGACTAATGTTGATGGCTACCTCTCAGGGGGAGTAGGTAGTAACATTATTGTAACTTATGAAGTTTATGTCATCATGATGCAGAGGTTGTTGAGTTGATTGGTGTGTACTCGTAAGGGGGAGTATTCAGAGTAGTTGAAAGTATCTTGGTTCTATTTCAAAGGGGGAGAGAAAGAAACTATGTGAAGAAAGATAGATTTCATGAGATAATCATGAAAGGCGAAGAAAAGAGAAAGGGAAATAAGTATGTTCAGAGCTATTGTGTCTTTGATGGTTTTTCACATCTTGTGTTGCCATCAATGACAAAGGGGGGGATATTGCAGGTATGAAGGTGTTTTCATTGATGTCAACAAGCCTATGTTGTCATTGATGATAGTAGTGCAATGGTTGAGAAGAGATTGTTTCTTTGATAAGCTTCTATTTATGGTTCAAATGTAAAGGATATTGAGAAAATTGATAAAATAAGGAAACAAGGTCTTGCAGAGGTGTTTTGGTTTTTCTTCACATTTCTTTTGGGTTGAAGAGCTACATTTGTGGTTTGGATATGTTGGTTAGAGATGTTCAGAGTTTCCATATCCAAAATTTTGGCTTTTGGATAGTTGGTCAGAGGAAGTTATGTTCACTAGTGTGTGAATTAGTTTTGCAGTGTTGTGTATAGAGGTGTCTAGGAGAAATTTATTTGCTCCACATTTCTCCACATAGTTTGGTGTATCGGAAGAAGGTCTTATCGGTTACAAAGTATTGCAACATGTGGTAGCATTGTTTGGATAAAAAGAACGTTTATAATCTTCAGGTGAGATTTATTGTGAAGGAGTTTGTTGGTTTCAAGGATGTTCTTAGATCACGTTTAGGTGAAGTTTGTTGTCTAGAAGTTTCAGATTATTCAAAGGAAGCGTGTAATTCAAAGTTCAATGTGTTTTCGCAAGTAATGATCAACTTGGTGTTTACACTACATTCAAAGATGTTCAAGTTTTAATGAAGGCGTAGCATGGAATGTGAGATTTAATTTGGGTCCCAGTTAAGTTTTGTTTTGGTCCACTTTCATTCCTATCCACCACAAGAATGTTTAGTGTTGACCTAATTTGAAATTACAAAGTGTGAAGTGTGTATTCCCGACCTTGAAGAAATTTTTCAAGGTTGAGGATGATATAAATATGTATTGAGATGTTGAGGGTTGATAAGATATAAAGGATATATGTGTATGATGCAAGCGATGTGAATTGTTGAAGAGTAGAGTGTGAGATTGAGCAAAGCAGTGCAAACTTCAAAGTGTTGGACTTCTGAATGCAATGAGTTGAAGGTGTTTGTAATAATTCAAAAAGACTACGAAGGTGTTGGAACTATTGTGGCGGATTCTCTATTGCATTGAGAAGTTGTAATCTGTGTAACATTTCTCTTCTATCTTCTTTTTTTGTGTTGGACTTCTGAATGCAATGAGTTGAAGGTGTTGGAACTATTGTGGTGGATTCTCTATTGCATTGAGAAGTTGTAATTTGTGTAACATTTCTCTTCTATCTGTGGAACTATTGAGGAAGATTCTCTATTGCATTGAGAAGTTGCAATGAGCCCTGGCTGTGAGCCTTTTTTGGATAGTGCGTCATATTCTGGCAATGAGCCCTTGTACTAGTTTTGCAATTACTTACATTGTGAGCTAGAATCCTCATTGTGTTTTTTCCCTCATTAGGTTTTCCATGTAAATATAGTGTTCTCTTTTCTATGGTGTTGGTTATTTCAATTTTTTGTCATCTACTTTTCATGGTTAAATATTATAACAAATTAAGGGCTTAATGAATACATGTGGATTTGATTATTGTTGAGGGTTTTGATGTTAAAATTTGGTACAACTGATTCACCCCTCCTCTCAGTTGTCTTGTTCATTTAACAAAAACACACTTTATTTTTGAAACAAAAATAAAAAATAATAATTTAATTTAGAATCCCACTTTTTTGCTTTTGTTATTTTTGTATATTAAATTATTTTTTATTTGTTTAGCTTACAAAATTTGGAAAAGATGAATTTCATACATAAAATCTTGGAAAATTCTTTAAACATTTACATGGTTGTATATTTTTCTTATTGGGTGAATTTGAGACGAGTTTTTGTTTTGTTGTACTTTTTTTGTATTTCATTTAAAAAAATTTAAGGTCCTCTAATCGTGGAAATTTTTAGTGTAGGTTTTTATTTTCCCAATGGGATAATTTTTTTTCCCTTAGTTATAGATTTTCCCTACACATTTATTAAGCTTGCTTAGGATAATAAAGTGATTTTCTCATTTAATAACTAGGATATAAAGTGAAAAAACTTCTGAAATGCATCACTTTGTTGCTACTTTGCCTCCTCCCTGCTCTCCGACTCATGCTACTACTAATTTTTCCCTTGGAGGTGTCGAATATCTAGAGGAAGGAATCGCAGGCTTTGTGAAGCCAAGATGTGCAATGGTGGGGGTGTGGAATGGTTCCTACATGAATTTTAAGGAAGCCCTAGGCAGTGCTAGGGATGGGTGTCATCACCTAATTGAGTTTCTATTACATGATCACCCACAAATCCTTTCCAATTGACCCCAAGGGGGTGGTAATGGGGAAGCTTGGCTAATTGCAGGGGAAATAACATCCACTCGTGAAGGTTGTCTCTATAGATCTGACTCAACATGGAACTGCTTTTCCTTTGCACCAATCTAAAGCAATCCCTAAAGTTTGCATAGATGAATTGGTTTGGAATAGGGAGAAGTTACTCTAAAGGAATGCACTCATTTACATATTTTTTAGGTTGTGGCCCAACTTAAGCAGTCTCCATGAATGGGTATTGGAAAATTGGAAACCTATCAAGGACAAAATCTGCATCTTTCCATGCACCAGGGGGTTCTTTATATTGGAATTTGAATCCCTTGAAGATAAGAAGTGGGTGCTTGTGACTGGCCCATGGAATTTCCAAGGTGATTTTTTATGCATGAATCCTTAGTTCCCTTCATTTGATCCTTGAACTTAGACCTTCTCCTCTTCCTTCTTTTGGGTGTGTCTTCTCTATCTTCCCTTTAGTTCTTGGAATTAGAGTGCTTGCAAGCTATAGGAAACTATTTAGGTAGGTATCATTGCAGCTCAGAGCAAACACTTAAATTACCAAAAATCCACCTTCATGTGCATATGTGTAGAAATGGACCTATCCAATGGTCTCCTTGTGGAGGTAATATTGTTGGTGGGAAATCATTGTTGGAAGCAACTTGTGGACTATAAAAAGGTTTCCTTTAGATGTAGAAAAGGCCACTCTACAGATCATTCTACATTCCAATGTCAAAAGTTGCATGGAACGAGAAAGGGTATGGAGACCTCAAAGGGAAAACCATCATGGTGGGTATGGGTTGAGCCCCAACATTACATCGTTATTCCCAAATCTCAGAATGTCACCTATATCAGTTAGGCTTCTCCTAAGGGTAGTCTAAAACTCCCTCCTCCTTGGATAACTAATAATCCAACTCCCCCTTGGAAATGGGAAATCTCAAGTAGATACCACTAATTTTATCACTTTGATAACTTGCCCACACTCAAAATTTGAAAACTTCAAGCTTTCCCAAGATCCCATGATCACTACTATTGATATATGCTTTGTTGAAAGCTTGAGAGGGAATGGAAGCCAAGTTCTCCACACAATTGAGAAGCTATTAATAGATTCACTGAGTAGCACAAAAATTACATCTCTTGGGAATGAGAAATTAGAAGAAACAAAATGTGTAGGGATGACAATAGAAAATTGGACAAGGTTGCAAAGGAAGAAGAGCTAAAATGAGGCAATTTTCAGCATGCATCTTTGCTCCCAGAAAAAGAACTGAGCAAAGCCATTTGTTGTGTCATAACCCAATTTTATTACATATTTATTAAATATGAAAAATTGAATTATTGAAGAAATTCAATTAAATATTAAATGGAGATTCTGGAATATTCAAAAATTGAATGAAAGAAGTTGACTGATGTTGACTTTGCAAACTTTTGAAAATTAATTTTTATGTTATCAAGAATTGAACGTTACTGATCAATGTGCAAGTACAGGTGTGTGCAGTTTTAGGGTGACAGGTTGAAGGACAAGAACACGATTGAAGTAGGAATGTTTATCCTAATTAAATGGTAAGCCAGTTGGAATCTAGGTGCACACACCACAAATGGCATGATGACTTGCATTTGAATTCAATTGCATATGTAAGAGAACGAAATTTCTTGACTCGAATTGTCTCTGTTATTGAAAATAATGGCTTGTAGATTTAAAAAATTTCTACTCAAACTTTTTGTTTAAAGAAACTAAAGAAAGTATTTGAAAGAATGGTTAAAAGGGAAAAAGGATTTCATTATGTGGAAATTAAGTGTAAGAAAGAAACTTCCTTTCTAATATATATATAAATATTGTAGACACTCAAAATATTCTAATCAACATTATGCACTTGATTCTAATTAACTTACACCGATTCTTCCTTAATCTATTCCACACTAACCAATTAATTGAATAATATTTAATTAATTAATTAAATTCATTAAAATTCCTCCTTAATCAGATGATACACTTTTTTAGATTATTTCATCATATTCTTCCTTGAATTAAATAAATCAACTTTATTTAATTAAATCCTAATGTTCTTCATTTAATTAAATAAATCAACTTTATTTAATTAAATCCTAATGTTCTTTCTTTGATTAAATAAATCAAATTTATTTAATTAAAATCCTAATGTTCTTCATTTTATTGAATAAATCATTTTTATTTAATTAAATTACTAATGATCCAATATCCTCTCATTTCTTTTAAATAAATCCAAACATATAAATCAAATGTCACAAATCAAACTAATTTCATCTAGGTTAATTAATCCTAAATTAATTAACTCCTAACACTAATCCTCCATTCCTCTAGCTTTGGTAAGTTGCACATGTAAATCAATTTACTTGATTTACTAATTCCCCCTATTCTCATTCAAATATGGCATATTATTTTGAATATTCCACGCACTTGAATTTTCCTTCCCAAATGACTTTTGTCTTCCACCTTTGCATTCAAGGCTCTTACATGTCCTCTCCGTGAGCCAACTTGGCATTAATTCCTCTTACATCTCTTCTTACACAAGCCACCTCTTGATATTCAAATGTCACCTACATGCATTAAACATGCACATTGTTCAAAATTTGCCCCACCTCCCTTCATTAGTATGTTGACAAATGGAATCATGCCATTGGTCCAAATTTGAATCCCACATTCATCCTATTATTCAATCCTCCATCCTTCTTCATTATAAATAGAGGCCTTCTCTATTGATTAAGGATCCATATTTTGATGCAAGATTATTATCCACAATTTTATGCAAGTTCATCCACATTTTCATTCAAGATAGCATAAAATTCACCATCCATAGCTAGGTTATTGGTATTTTTCATCAATAATCACACATCTATCATCAAGCTTGTTAAGGGATTGGGAAAGGGCTTCTTTCCACATCAAATAAGCACCAATTCCCCCATGGGATGTTGGTTTGAGTATTAGAATAGATTTCATTAGTAGATTACTTGTTATTTTGCTTTGTTTTCATGTTCTTATGTTTGAATGAATTTCATGGGGAATGCTTGTTTACACTTGTTTAAGGACTAATGTTTTCTTTTTTTTTCCATGTTTGAGTAGGTCTAGGAAAAGCATTCACATTTTTGTGCTAGAAGGAGGGCACAAATCTCACAATTAACACATTATTTTGGCCAATTCCATTGTTTTTTCCATTTTTTGTTCTTTTAGGACACAACGATGCTAAGGAGGAAAAACAACAATGCTATTATTCCAGTGTCGCTATATAGTGATGCTTCCTTTGTTTCTAAAAGGGAATGCTACATTGATTTTTTCTAAGGCTGGAGTAATCAAATTCCAAAGGGCGACGCTAAGCGAAATAGCGATGCAATCACAGTCTCTATTTTTCTACAAAACAACGTTGATTTCAACAGAGCGACATTGAAGCTCTAAACAATGATGCTTTTGTGGAATGTGATGCTGGGTTGGGGTAAAAGGTCAATTTTCAAATTTATTTTGGCATGTGATTTTTTGTTTTGATCTCCTTTAACCATTGACTTGTTTTATGGCTCTATTTTTGCAAGCTGGTCAACTTTTGCAGGTTAGGTGATCTAGAAGGAAAAGAAGAAAACAAGAAAAGCTTCCTGTGGCACTTTCTTTTTCATAATATTAACAAGTGTTTTTAAACAGTTTGGGAGCATTTATAATCCCATCTTTGGGAATTTTTATCTTTAGCTTAAGAACCTAACTACATTTTGTTTGGGTTTTAAAAAGAACATACAAAATCTTTCTTTTTCACAAAGGGGTTAAAAAGAACAATTAGAAACTCACTATATTTGATTTTGGGTTTTAAAAATTGAACAAATAACTTCAAACACTCAAATTTGGTGCTATAAAAAGAACCCATTTACTACTTTTGAGGTCTAAAATGAACATGTGCCTATCTTGTTTTGTAATTTTTTTTATAAATGTTGCCCAATTTTTACCCACAGGCTCAATCAGGTAGGGGTCTATTCTTTTAAGTATTCAAAGGGGGGAAAAATGATTGATTTTCGCCTCAGATCGCCAAGACATTTTTGTTTGGCATGAGGTCTTGCCGATCAACTGCAGTGTCACCATGGGAATGAAGTTCTCAGCATACTATTGGCATCGGCGGGAGGTCTGGCCAATAAATAAAGGTCTCGCCGAAAGGCTTTGGGGTTGCTGAGACATCTCACCAACAAGTGGTGGTCTCCCTGAAAGAAGGTCTGAGCTCGCCGAGAGATGGAGGCCTTGCTGAGAAGTCTTGCCAACCTGACGAAATCTTGTCGACATGGAGTGGTGAGCTCGGTGAAGGATTTGAGTTCACTATGATGTCTCGGCAGCTAAGCAGGGTCTCGCCAATGGTGAAGGAGGTCTTAGAGGAGGGTTTTGATATTGGCATAATGTCTCACCGAAGGCCGGGGGTCTTGCCAAAGAAATAGGAGCTCGGGGAGATGTCTCGGCGACTAACGAAGGTCTCGGCAAAAAGAGATGTCAATGGGGAGAAAAGGTGGGCCTCGCTATAACATCTCAGCGACCGAATGACGTCTCACCGAAAGGATGGTGCCTTTGATATAAGATGGTGAGTTCGGCATGAGGTCTCACCGACCAACCAATGTCTCCTTGAAATGAAGTGAGCTTTCACCGAAACAAAAGGACCCTCGGTGTAATCTCTTGCCGACCAGGAAGCTCTTGCCGACAGTGGTTCACAAGTTTGACATCGGGGAGACTCCGAGCGGAAGTGTTGTGCTCAGTACGATGTCCTGCCGATAAGCGATAGTCTTGCCGATGGTTTCAAGGATGTTGATATGAATTTTGAAGCTCGATATAACTCTCACCGATGGTTGTAAGCTATTTCAATGCTGGTGTAGATTATAATTGCATCAGGGAGACATGGTAGGTGTCTCACCAACATGCAATTCAGTCTAAGCGACCTTTGACTGTATGGCAATCCCATGTAACATCTGTTCGACCAATCGAAGGAAGCTACAGGCGAGCCGCGATAGTTTGACCGGTGAGAGGAAGATCAACAAAATAAAAGCAACGTGGATTTGCTCTGAGCTCAGGAGCATTCAAAGCAGCTCGACAAGGAGGTTCGGAAGTGGACACAAAGACCAGAAAGTTAATGTTGTAGTTGCAAAAGATCAAGGAGGCCATTCCTGGAGCAACTCTTCACCGACATGGATAGTGGGGATATACATTCAATGCAGAATTAACTTCCCTAAAAAGATCTAAGGGTAGATATTTTCTAGGGGATGATATTTTTTGTAAGCCCTAGGGCAGGGGCCAACACGTTTTTAGTATATATGGCTTTTTTGCCTCTTTGTAAAGGAGTTCTCTTCATGCTTTTCGAAAGTTTGTGACTTTTGCATTCTTTTCTCAGATTAGTAGACTTTTGTAACTCATTTTGGAGCATGATATATAGAATTTACCTTGCTTACCATTTATGTTTCAGATTGCCTTCTGGTTCTTGCAAAAATATTGTGCATTTTCAGGTGATTGATCAAGCTACTTTGTGAAATCTTTCTATTTCCTTATAGCTTTGTCTCATATTAGCATGCCTTTCTTTGCAGAAGTAGTATTATGTAGGTTACAAATTGTGTTTACTGAATTGCACATGAGTTTTTAATTTGTGAAAAATTGTTTTTCCTTCTTAAAAGTGTGTGCATCTCAAACCTATTTGTAAAATACTTATGCATAATCTACATAAACTTGTTGTGCAGTCCCATATCCATCATCATTATTCAAGTATAACCTAAGTATCTCATTGTTCTTATAAGTTTGGTGTATCACCATAGCATTTAGTTTTATTTTTATGCACTCCTTCTCCCTTTTCTTTTATAGAATCAATAGTTTAGGTGATACCAAAGGAAACCGACCTTCTCCGGAGGTTGACTTCTATCTACAAGAAACCCACATCTTTAGAGGTCTTCCCATGTTACACTGAGGTGTTGAACATCAAGTTCAACAGGGTGCAATTTCAGGTGATAACAGTTTCTAGCACGCCCAGTGGGACCAGTTTCACATTATATTGCTAGTTTGGTATGCAACTAGTAGGTCTCAGACTTTATAGAAGTCATTTTTGTATACTTGGCAACTCCATAAAGAGAAAGAACTTTAGAATCAGTGTTTTTACAGTTTATGAGTGATCTGTATAGGATCTAGACTAGATTGCAGTATTTAAATGCTTATCTTTTACAATGCTTTTACAATGATTATTTCAAGTTAATTAAATCAAAATTAACTTAAGGAAATAACAGAATGAAAGAATTAACAAGGTGATCATAACAGAAAGAAAGGAAATGAGAGACAAAAAGAGAGAGAAGAAGAGATGTGCAAACAACGCTTGATAACGGAGTTCGTCATGAAAGTGACTACGTCTCCAGGTCCACTCCAATAGAGAGACCGATCCGATTAACTCCAAAATCGATTACAATAGCACCACCATTCTTCAAGAAATTCGGCAGCGTAACGATGCTCTGATATGCAAGAATGATTTGAAAACTCTTCAACAAGACTCCTCTTCCGTCACTTCAGCATCAGGACTTCATCACCTGAAAAAAACTTGAATTCCACTCTCACCTCACACCCCTTTAAATACATAAAATTTTCTCAATTTGGTTACTAACCAATTGATTTACAAAATATTTCCCAAATCCACCTTATCTCTCCAAAATACATAAAGATTTTTAAAAAATCTCCCAATTTTACATAAAGATCATTACAAATTTCCCCTAACAAAATAAATCTTTAATAATCCTCTTAATGTTTATTTTAGCCCTTCAATTACATTTCTCTCGGGCTTTTGTTGGACTTAGGAGATTACAAAGTTGTTTGTTTAATATTTACAGGGGAGTTTGTTTTAATTTTTATAAGGCATTCGGGTTTAAATAACTAACAAATATAACCGATGCCTATTATATAGACACTCGACGGCTTGTTGGTGGGCAGTGCTTTTGTTAGGCCGACGGTTGCGGGTTCAAACCTGGCCATCGGCTTTTAATAGTCATTTGCTAATTTACAATCAACAAAAGAAAACCACTTCCCCATATAGTTTAGCACCGGTAGTTGGGTGCAACGGCTGAGCGGGATATTCGGAGGCGAGTGGTGTGTGGTTCGAATCCTCACCCAACCTTTTTATTTAACAATCCAAACAAACCCAACCGACTTGCCCATACACAGGTGAAGAGAGAGGCCACGTGGCATGCTGAGGAGGTGCCACATGGCAAAAATTGATTCACTGCCTGAGATGACTAGATGTTGACGTGTCTGCCGATTAGCCGATGACGTGGAAACGACCTGGCATGATGACATGTCAATCGACGTGGACACTGACTCAACAGCTAACGTGTACACTGACCTGTCCACCGACGTGTCTTCCAACTGTGTGCTGACGAGGCAGATGACTGTACAACTGACTGGATTACAGAGACACGTGTCATCATCTGATTGGCTTCGTACCGACGACTCGCCTGCCACATCATCGTGCCACGTCGACATCTACGGACCGTACGGACTGCCACGTGTCAACTTCTGATTGCTCCATTTTAGATTCTGTACCACATGCTGACGTCAGCTGTACGGATGATGACGTCATCATTGTACCTTCAGTCCACCAAGTCAACCTGAAAACTTTGACCAGCTGTATCTTGAGCATACGATGTCGGATTTCGATGAAACAAATGTTGCCGGAATCATCTCGATGAGATCTTTGACTTGACGCTGCTTTTGTCAATTTCTGAAACAATCATTTTTTTTGCTTCCTGAACGCCCTCTATTCCTAGTTTGACCGAAGGTTTGACTGGCCATAACTCGTGCAAACGGACTCCTTTTCGCTCCGTTTGAGTTGCGTTGGAACCAAGACGCTGAGATCTTTCTAATGGTATAGATTCTGGAGAAAAATAAGACACTTCAATTTTCACTAAAAAATGTCCACCAGATCAGGCCTCCCCACTGAAGACCTTTTGGACCTCCAAAAGTGACATTTATTCTGACATTAAGTGAGGACTTGGCCTCCCCACTTGTCCTGTATCCTCTGTACATCTGCAAATTTGACTCACAAACACAATGAAGACTGCAACAATGTTGTTGAACATAAACAGTATTATATCACTTCCATAAGCTTCTACATCAATTGTCATAGCCACTAACCAACAAAAATTGACTAGCATCAAGCTGAACATCAATGTAAAAATGAAAGAAAACAAGTCAACAACATATCGATCCTTCACAACAGAAACATTTTTACCCAAGGATCCATCAATGCTTTCAATCATCTTTTTCTCATGCTGTACTGCAAGTGCATCCTGCAAAATCTGACCCTGGTTAGCTACTCCAAGTTCAAGTGTAGAATCACCTGTACTGACAGACATAAGAGTTAACTCTTTACTTGCATTAATTACCCTCTTTAACTGTCCTATGTTTGCAAAAGATTGATCAGTCTTAATCTTGTGAGAATGTACAATGTACTGAATGCCATCTTTAAACAAGTGATAATGATTCTTTTCCCTGTAGAAGATTGCTTTTATGTCATAAAGATAAGGGCTACCAAGCACTACCCCACAGATATCCAGTGGAACTACATCAAATTGTACTTCATCCACAAATTTACTGGTGATTGTGAATCTTAAGGTGCATTGTTTTGTTACTTGCAGCTTATCATTTTCACAAATCCAACCTAGTGGATAAGGCCTCTTATGTGGTGTAGTTCTTATTCCCAAGTTCTTTACAACACTTTCTGAAATTAAATTAACCTGAGATCCACTATCTATGAGTGCATCAATTTTACTGTTCTTAGCACCAACCCTTAAATGAAAAAGCTCATTCCTTTTTACATCTTCAGAGAAATCATTAACTGTAGATGAAGAAGCACAACTAGCAACAGTAACACCAGAAATAGAAGCTTTACCTTTTAACCCCATCGCCGTTATCTTAGTCTCATCATCTGAATCTGAACCAAGATCCATAACAACATTTGTGGATTTGTCCTTACCCTTCTATTTCTGATTACGTCTTTGAGCCCACTTAGGCTTCAATTCGGGATGTAACTTCCAACAGTGATCTTCATCATGACCTTCCTTGTCACAATGAGTGCAAGAAAGTTTCTCATCCTTCTTAACTGTAGCTGCCTTCTTTCCTTTCCCTGTCTCTGCATTCTTGGAAGATTTCTTTACATCATTATCAAACTTGTCAATGAAAGATCCTTTACCCCTTGACTCTAAGTGTGTAGCTTGAACAGACACTTCATCCAAATTACAAGGGTTCAAAACCAAAATGGAATGCCTAAGATAGGAATGCAAACCTCCTATGTACTTCAACAACGTGTCTTGAGTGTACAAAGGAACATTCAAAGCAATAGCCCTTTTCCTAAATTCATGGGTGTACTCTTGGACAGTTTGACCTTTCCCTTGCCTAAACATTTGCCAGTCCATCATTAACTGCTGCATATGTCCTAGGGGATAAAACTGCTTCTTAAGAGCATTAATAAATTCTGCCCAAGTTAAACTAACTCTACCATGTTGTGAAACTTCTGCCTTAGACTTACTCTCCCACCAAGTTAAGGTTGTACCTCCTAAACGAAGAGTAGCTAATTGGATCCTATCAACATCATCTAATAGGTTCTGGACTCTACAATAAACCTCAATTTGTTGAATCCAATCATCCAATTTTTCAGCATTAAGTTCACCACAATATTTAGGTAAATCAAATTTTACATCCAGTTTAATTTTAGGTTTATACCCACTCTTGAAAGGATTAGAAGAAATAGAATGAGGAGAAGATGGAGAAGAAGGAGAAGGAGAAGAGGGAGGAGAAGAAGAAAAGGGGTGATCTATTTTCTTGCCACCATCTCCATGTTGTTCCTTGTCTTTGCGATCTTCTTGCTTCGACGAACCTTCTTCACGTTCCTTATGTTCTTGTCTCTCCTGAAAAAGAATGTCCACCTTTGCCTTCATCTCAAGGAATGCTTTTCGAAATTCCTGCTCACTGATTTCTTCAGGAACCTCCATTCCAGAAACTGACATCTTCGGAAGTGTTCTACGCTTTCCGATCTCAAGATTAAAGTCTTCGAGCTTGCCTTCACCCTTCTGAATCCTGGATCTCGCTAGCATTCAAAAACAAATAACTACAATAATAGTCACCCAAAAGCTCTGATACCAACTTGATCTGTATAGGATCTAGACTAGATTGCAGTATTTAAATGCTTAACTTTTACAATGCTTTTACAATGATTATTTCAAGTTAATTAAATTGAAATTAACTTAAGGAAATAACAAAATGAAAGAATTAACAAGGTGATCATAACATAAAGGAAGGAAATGAGAGATAGAAAGAGAGAGAAGAAGAGATGTGCAAACAACGCTTGATAACGGAGTTCGTCACGAAAGTGACTACGTCTCTGGGTCCACTCCAATAGAGAGACCGATCCGATTAACTCCAAAATCGATTACAATAGCACCACCATTCTTCAAGCAATTCGGCAGCGTAACGATGCTCTGATATGCAAGAATGATTTGAAAACTCTTCAACAAGACTCCTCTTCCGTCACTTCAGCATCAGGACTTCATCACCTGAAAAAAAATTGAATTCCACTCTCACCTCACACCCCTTTAAATACATAAAATTTTCTCAATTTGGTTACTAACCAATTGATTTACAAAATATTTCCCAAATCCACCTTATCTCTCCAAAATACATAAAGATTTTTTAAAAATCTCCCAATTTTGCATAAAGATCATTACAAATTTCCCCTAACAAAATAAATCTTTAATAATCCCCTTAATGTTTATTTTAGCCCTTCAATTACATTTCTCTCGGGATTTTGTTGGACTTAGGAGATTACAAATTTGTTTGTTTAATATTTATAGGGGAGTTTGTTTTAATTTTTATAAGGCATTCGGGTTTAAATAACTAACAAATATAACCGATGCCTATTATATAGACACTCGACGACTTGTTGGTGGGCAGTGCTTTTGTTAGGCCGACGGTTGCGGGTTCAAACCCGGCCATCGGCTTTTAATAGTCATTTGCTAATTTACAATCAACAAAAGAAAACCCCTTCCCCATATAGTTTAGCACCGGTAGTTGGGTGCAACGGCTGAGCGGGATATTCGGAGGCGAGTGGTGTGTGGTTCGAATCCTCACCCAACCTTTTTATTTAACAATCAAAACAAACCCAACCGACTTGCCCATACACAGGCGAAGAGAGAGGCCATGTGGCACACCGAGGAGGTGCCACGTGGCAAAAATTGATTCGCTGCCAGAGATGACTAGATGTCGACGTGTCTGCCGATTAGCCGATGACGTGGAAACGACCTGGCATGATGACGTGTCAACCGACGTGGACGCTGACTCAACAGCTAACGTGTACACTGACCTGTCTGCCGATGTGTCTGCCAACTATGCGCTGACGAGGCAGATGACTGTACAACTGACTGGATTACAGAGACACGTGTCATCATCTGATTGGCTTCGTACCGATGACTCGCCTGCCACATCATCATGCCACGTCGACATGTACAGACCGTACGGACTGCCACGTGTCAACTTCTGATTGCTCCATTTTAGATTCTGTACCACATGCTGATGTCAGCTGTACGGATGATGACGTCATCATTGTACCTTCAGTCCACCAAGTCAACCTAAAAACTTTGACCAGCTGTATCTTGAGCATACGATGTCGGATTTCGATGAAACGAATGTTGCTGGAATCGTCTTGACGAGCTCTTCAACTTGACGCTGCTTTTTTCAATTTTTGAAACAATCATTTTTTCTACTTCCTGAACGCCCTCTGTTCCTAGTTTGATCGAAGGTTTGACTGGCCATAACTCGTGCAAACGGACTCCTTTTCGCTCCGTTCGAGTTGTGTTGGAACTAGGACGCTGAGATCTTTCTAATGGTACAGATTCTGGAGAAAAATAAGACACTTCAATTTTCACTAAAAAATGTCCACCGGATCAATGAGAAGAGTTCAGATGAGGAGCAGCTTAGTTCCTTTTGAATATTTGCAGCTATCACCACCTAGAAGACAAGGCAGGGTAACAGAAATGATAGGGGCAACATTTATTTATTCTAGAAGAACCAAATCTACTCCTCCATCTGTGAGATTCCATATTGTTGTCACGTCTTTTGTTTCACCTGGAGTGCAAGTAAATCCACCTCTAATGGCTACTCCCAGAAATCAACCTTTTGTGCCATTTAATAGAGGTAGTCCATTAAATTTGATGTAGCACAATGACATTCCAATGGCAGCTTTAAAAAGCTTGCCAATTTTCACCAGGGAAGATTAGACTACCCCGATTGAGCATATACGAGATGTTGCTTCCTTATGTGGTGTGCATCATATCACACAAGAAGACGTAGCTGTAAGACTTCTTGCAACATCATTCAAAGGAAGAGCATTACAATGATTCAAGAGTCTTGGAGTAGGTTCAGTTGCCACTTGGGATGAGTTGGGTGACAAAATACACAAGCAGTTTCAGGATAGGTCTGATAATTTATCTCTATTAGAGCAATTAACTACGCTTAAAAGGGCTCCTCAGGAGCAAATGAATGATTTCAACTTCAAGTTTCAAAGAACCTGGGATAGAATTCCTACAAATACAATCAATGGGGGGTGTTTCTCTACCAGATGCATTTGAAGTAGCAATCAGAGCTGAAAACAGCCTAATACAAGCTGGTAAACTTGTGCCTAGGCCACCAATGCCTATATTTCCATATATTCATTCGAATATCCCTTTGCAAATACCACCTTTTGCACCATTACCACCTGTTCCAACTGTTGTAACACAAGAAGCTGCTATTCCAAGATCTTCAAGTGAGTTACAAGAGATCAAAAGTTTATTACAGACTTTTGGAAATAAGCTTGTGACCTTGGAAAAGCAGCAATCATATAACAGGCCCTATCAACAGCAGAATCCAGGTCAACAACAATAATATCAAGGTAATAGACAGGCTTATCAAGGCAACTATTAGGGGCCAAGACAGAGTGTAAACACAAGACCTTTTCAGGCTTATGCTCTAGCACCTGTTAGTATAGTTAAGGATATTGTCCCTATTCAAAACAACCTAGCAGTAGATTATGAGTGGTGCTACCCTTGTAACCAACCTCACAATCAGGTCACTTGCTCAAATGGACTCATTAATTAGGAACTTATGGTACAGAATGCCTCAAGTTCACAATAGAATAAATTCAATGATGCATCTCCAAAACACCAAGATTAGTCTACCAATCATACTACCCTACTTAACTGGAAAGGTGAGGAATTATGTGGATTGAATGTAGATAATTCTCTAGTTGTAGCTAACACACAGGAAAAGAAAAGAGCTTTTGAGTTGGATCAAGCAACTGATAAAGGGAAAGCAATGGCTGTAGAACCATCTACATCTCAAGTGACTCATGGTTTGCAAGGAAATCAGTGACTCCTAGTTAAGGAGCAGCCACACTTGCAAGCTGATCATGCCGGCATAAAGGTGCATCATAAAGTAAACCCAATTGTACCTTATAATATTATTGATAGTATGAAAAAAATGAATGTAATGATGTCTATGTGGGATTCATTAGCTATCCCAGGTCAAAAAGATATGTTACAACCAGCTCTGTCAAATTTTAAAGTGTCTAATCAATCCGAGTCTCCAATAGGTCAAACTAGAACTGTGTTGACGAATAATCCTCAAGAAAATGATAAACCGCCCAATAAAGAGGCAAGAAAAGAGGTTAAACCACCTCCATTTTACATGTCTGTAATCATAGGTGATAAGTTAGTTCATAACTGTATGGTAGTTAGTGGAGCTAGTAGCTCAGTAATGCCAAAGAAAATTGCTGACAAGCTTGGGCTAAAGTATCAGCCTTTGGAGAAAGGAGTAATTCAGTTAGAAGGTACTTTTGTTAATATATTGGGTGTTATTAAAGGATTGAGTCTTACCCTTCATGCTTGTCCGAATTTTTCAGTTCCTCAAGACATATGTGTCATAGATCTCCCACCTTTTTTTTCTTTGTGTCTCTCAAGAGACTTTACAGCTAAGATAGGTGGTTATGTGTCAGCTGATTGGTCACATATGCTATTTAGAACAAGGTATGGAACTAAGGTTACCATTAAATCTGAGAGGTTGACTAAATATCACATTGAGTCATATAACCCAGGTCCTATCAATGTTGTTCCTACTAATGTA
Source organism: Sequoia sempervirens (assembly GCA_007258455.2). NCBI lineage: Eukaryota > Viridiplantae > Streptophyta > Pinopsida > Cupressales > Cupressaceae > Sequoia > Sequoia sempervirens. Next base: position 634,265,593 of record VDFB02000003.1, read on the forward strand.
GACACAAATTGTGTCATTTTTACTGACAATAAACTAGATGTCGCTCAAGAACTTCAAGTAGAAGTTGTTCCCAACGTACTGCTACATGAGTGGGCGGCTGAAAATGTGTTGGATAGTCCTGAAGACCTTATTCAAGATGTCAGTATGGGTAATTATGTGATGTTGGAACTTGATGCAGAGGTTCTAAACCTCGAAAAAAGTAAAGATCAGTTGTTGCAACAGCGAAGCAAACTTTGGGAAATGTTTTTGATGGTTCCAAAATAAAAAATGGAGCAGGTGGAGGTGCAATGCTAGTTTCTCCATAGGGTGATAAGTATTTTTTAGCCTTTCGTTTTCCTTTTGCATGTTCTAACAATAATTCTGAGTATGAAGGACTCATTCAAGGCCTTGAGTGGGCAAGGAAAAGAGGAATTGACCATTTGAAAGTCTATGGAGACAGTGAATTGATATTCAATCAGGTTAGAGGGCTGAATGTTGCCAAGAATGATGCTTTAAAGTCTTACAGAAATAGAGTATGGAATATAATTGAAGAATTTAATGCCTTCAATCTGATTTCTGCTCCACGCAATTAGAATAAGCATGTTGATAGAATTGCAACAATTGGAGCACAGTTTGATATCCCAGGCGACATCAAAAGGGATAAAATATAGTAGTATGTCAAGGTGGTTATCAGGCCATCAATTCCTAATAACAACATTAACTGGTAGGTATTTCAAAGTGATGAACAAATTTTAACCTTTCTACTCCAAGAAGATCAATTTTCTGTAGTGAACCAGGAAAAAATCAAACAAAAGTATGATGATCAAGTGATACAACTAAAGACAAATAAACTTCCCAAAGGGCTGGTTACCTTAGAATCCATATTCAATTCTGATGACCAGCTTAAGAAGAACAAAATCAGCATTCAAGTGAAAGAAGATCATTATGAAGAAGTGGAAATCTTTAAAGGTAAGCTTCTCAAATTAGGCAAGATCTGTTCACTTGAAGATAAGAGATCTTTCATTGTTTTATGCCAAGAGCATCATGATGTTTTTGCTTGACAATATTTTGATTTAAGAGGGTTTGATCCTCATATTGCATAACATACAATTGAGTTAGAACCTGATGCCAAGCCTATTAGACAAAAATAGAGACCATTGAACCCCAAACTTGAACCTTTAATGATCAAAGAGCTGACCAAGTTAGTTGAGGGGGATATTATATTTCCGATTAAACACACATCTTGGGTTTCTAATCTTGTTCTGGTTAGAAAAAAGAGCAGTGAGATAAGATTATCTGTAGATTTTAGAGATCTTAACAGAGCATCTCTGAAGGATCATTACCCCTTACCATCTATGGAACAAATTCTCCAAGTTGTTGCTGGTTCAGAGAGATTTTCTCTTCAAGATGGGTATTCTGGTTATAACTAGATTTTAGTCACGGAGGAAGATCAATATAAAACAACATTTAAAACAAAATGGGGCACTATGGCTTACAAGAGAATGCCTTTTGGTTTAGCTAATGTTGGTGCCACCTTTCTGCGTGCCATGGATATGGCATTTCAGAGTTTAATCCTGAGATTTTTGTTGGTTTACTTAGATGACATAACTATATATTCAAAGAATGTAGATGAACATTTGTCACATCTAAAGCAAATTTTTTAAAAATGTAGAGAATATGGAATATCTCTCAATCCGAAAAAGAGTATTTTTGCAGTTCATGAAGGTAAACTATTAGGACACATAGTATCAAAAGATGGAGTTACCATTGATCCTGAAAGAGTTAAGGCTATACTTGAACTGCCATTACCCAATCATAAGAAGGAATTGCAAAGATTTTTAGGGAGAATTAACTTTTAAAGAAGATTCATTCTGATGTTGCAAATTTACTACAACCCTTGATTGCCATGCTTAAAAAGAATGTAGTTTTCAGTTGGACTAAAGAAGCAAAACGTAGTTTTGAGGACATAAAGGAAGCTTTAGCATCAGCTCCAACACTGGTAAATCCAGATTTCTCTAAAGACTTCTTCTTATATGCTTTTGGTAGTATTAGTTCAATTTCTGCTATGCTAGTTCAAAAAAATAGTGATAATTTAGAGCATCCAATAGCTTTCTTTAGTCAAGTACTTGTTGATTATGAAGAGAAATATACATTTGTTGAGAAACATGTTCTCGCTGTGATTAGAAGCCTAAAGAAGTTTAAGCCTCTAGTTTCAAACAATAAAATTCATATTTTGGTTGCACACCCAAGTGTGAAGGAGTTTTTGTTGAACAAGGATCTGAGTGAGAAAAGAGTAGGGTGGATCATAAGAGTGATGGAATTCGATGTCAACATCAACATCACCAGACTTGTCAGAGGTAGAGGACTTTGTGAGAAACTTGCCTCCACTTCTGAAGATGCACAGAGATCAGAAACTATTGTTGTTTTAACTAATACAGATGAATCTCAAAATGTTCAAGCTGGTGCACCTGCATTAGTTGCAGGTTGGGTTCAAGAAATGACCCACTTTCTTTGTACTGGTGAATGTCCACCAGGTCTAGACAGACCAAAATGAAGATACTTTAGATTGCAATCAATTCCTTATGTTCTCATTGAGGATATTATTTTTAGGAAAGATCTGAACGGTGTTTTATTGAGGTGCATTGATGTTGATCAAACAAAAAAGGTACTTCATGAATTTCATGATGGAGTCTTAGGTCACTTTGATCCAAGGACAACTGCTTGGAAAATTATGAGAGCTGGTTACTACTGGCCCAAATTGTTTAAAGATGCATATGCATGGTCAAGAAAGTGTGTTAAATGTGCTTTATTTTTAGGAAAAGAAAAGCTTCCTGCTATGCCTCTACATCCAATTCAGGTGGAGCATCCCTTCATGAGATGGGGTATCAATTTTATTGGGCCAATTAATCCACCATCTAGTGCTAGTCACAAGTGGGTGCTTACTGCTACAGACTATTTCACACAGTGGACAAAGGCAGCAGCTTTGAAAGAAGCCAATGAATCTTCAGTTTTGAGTTTTTATCAAGATATAATCACTAGATTTGGAGTTCCTAACTCCATCATTTCAAATAATGCTCTTACATTTGTTGGATTAAGAGTCACAGATTGGGCTTTTAAATACAGACTTCATTTGAATACTTCCTCCAGTTATTACTTGCAGGGTAATGGATTAGTTGAAAGTACAAATAAAAATATGATTAGAATTATTAAGAGGACTATGGAAGAGAACCAAAGAGTTTGGCATACCAAATTGAAATCTGCACTTTGGGCAGATAGAATAACCCCCAAGAGATCAGTTGGTAATTCACCGTATGTACTCGTTTATGGTAAAGAGGCCAGACTACCTCTATCTGTAGAGCTTCTACCTCTAGACATTGTTCACCAGTTGGAGATGTATGAAGAACGTGACCCAATGTCCGTGAGATATGCAGAGCTCATGGAGCTCAAAGAATCAAGAGATAAAGCAATGAAAACTTTAGAGTATCATCAACGCCAAACAAAGAGAACATTTGATAAGAAAGCTACAGCCAAAGTTTTCAATGAAGGTGATGTTGTTCTCAAGTGGGATGTGCTAAAAAGTGGACCAGGAAAACACACAAAATTTGATCATTTATGGGCAGGTCCATTTGTTGTTACTGAATGCAAGGAGCATAATGCATTCCAGTTATCGAACATGGATGGAGAAAATTTACCAATCCTAGTTAATGGGATCCACCTCAAACGTTGTTTCAAGGTATGATTTATCATCATGAATATTAGGTTAGGTTTTATGCTTTCAATAAGTGCTTCTGCACTTTAGTTTAATTGCCGTTTCATTCCCTAAGTGCTGTCCCAACACAGTAAATAGTTTCTTTTCAGTTTCTCCTATTTTGTCGGTTCTGGCAACCTGTTATGTTCTATGAGTCTCAAAAGAGTTGCAACGATGTGTAGACTTCTTTTGAATTCTTTCTGAGTTTTCCTAATGACTCCATGCCCAATGGACAAGTTTTGGCTACTGGTTTCCATGTTTAGCAGGCAAACATCCAACAAAGGTCGCCATAAATGTTGCCCAATTTTTACCCATGGGCTCAATCAGGTAGGGGTCTATTCTTTTAAGTATTCAGAGGGGGGCCAAATGATTGACTTTTGCCTCAGATTTCCAAGACATTTGTGTTCGGCATGAGGTCTTTCCGATCAACTACAGTCTCACCGTGGGAACGAATTTCTTGGCGTAATATTGGCGTCGGCGGGAGGTCTGGCTGATAAATAAAGTTCTCACCGAAAGGCTTTGGGGTCGCTGAGACGTCTCGCCGACAAGTGGTGGACTCCCTGAAAGAAGGTCCAAGCTCGCCGAGAGATGGAGGCATTGCTGACAAGTCTTTCTGACCCGACGAAGTCTTGCCGACATGGAGTGGTGAGCTCAACGAAGGATTTGAGTTTGTCATGATGTCTTGGCGACCAAGCAGGGTCTCGTCGATGGTGAAGGAGGTCTCAAAGGAGGGTTTTGATATCAGCGTAATGTCTTGCTAAAGGTTGGGGATCTCACCGAATAAATAGGAGCTCGAGGAGATGTCTCGGCGACTAACGAAGGTCTCAGTGAAAAGAGATGTCAACGGGGAGAAAAGGTGGGCCTCGCTGTAATGTCTCAGCGACCGAATGACGTCTCACCAAAAGGATGGTTCCTTTAGTATAAGATGGTGAGTTCGGCATGAGGTCTCACCGACCAAGCAATGTCTCCCTAAAATGAAGTGAGCTTTTTCCAAAACAAAAGGACCCTCGATGTAATCTCTTGCCGACCAGGAAGCTCTTGCCAATAGTGGTTCACAAGTTTGAGATCGGGGAGACTCCGAGCAGAGGTGTTGTGCTCGGTAGGATGTCTTGCCGATAAGTGATAGTCTTGCCAATGGTTTCAGGGATGTCGATATGACTTTTGTAGCTCGATATAACTCTCACCGACGGTTGTAAGCTATGTCAATGTTGTTGTAGAGTATAATCGCATCAAGGAGACACTATAGGTGTCTCACCGACATGCAATTCAGTTTGCGCGACCTTTGACCGTCTGGCGATCCCATGTAGCATCTGTTCATCCAATCGGAGGAAGCTACAGGAAAGCCGTGGCAATTTGATCAGTGAGAGGAAGATCAATGGAATAAAAGCAACGTGGATTTGCTCTAAGCTATAGAGCATTCAAAGCAGCTCGGCAAGGAGGTTCAAAGTTGGACACAAAGACCAGGAAGTTAATGTTGTAGTTGCAAAAGATCAAGGAGGCCATTCCTGGATCAACTCTTCACTGACATGGACAGTGAGGATATACATTCAATGTAGAATTAACTTCCTTAAAAAGATCTAAGGGCAGATCTTTTCTAGGGGATGATATTTTTTGTAAGCCCTAGGGTAGGGGCCGACATGTTTTTAGTATATATGGCTTTTTTGCCTCTTTGTAAAGGAGTTCTCTTCATGCTTTTCAAAAGTTTGTGACTTTTGCAGTCTTTTCTCAAATTAGCAGACTTTTGTAACTCATTTTGGAGCATGATATATAGAATTTACCTTGCTTACCATTGATGTTTCAGATTGCCTTCTGGTTCTTGCAAAAATATTGTACATTTTTAGGTGATTGATCAAGCTACTTCATGAAATATTTCTATTTCCTTATAGCTTTGTCTCATATTAGCATGCCTTTCTTTGCAGAAGTAGTATTATGTAGGTTACAAATTGTGTTTACTGAATTGCACATGAGCTTTTAATTTGTGAAAAATTGTTTTTCCTTCTTAAAAGTGTGTGCATCTCAAACCTGTTTGTAGAATACTTATGCATAATCTACATAAACTTGTTGTGCAGTCCCATATCCATCATCAGTATTCAAGTATAACCTGAGTGTCTCATTTCTCTTATAACTTCAGTGTATCACCATAGCGTTTAGTTTTACTTTTATGCACTCCTTCTCCCTTTTCTTTTATAGAATCAATAGTTTAGGTGATACCAAAGGAAGCCGGCCTTCTCTAGAGGTTGACCTCTATCTACAAGAAACCCACATCTTTAGAGGTCTTCCCATGTTACACTGAGGTGTCGAACATCAGGTTCAACAGGGTGCAATTTCAGGTGATAACAATAAACTAATACCATTGAAATGTGTATTCACTTCTCTTGTGCTTCACGAAAATATTGAGAATCAAAAGAATTTTAATGATATTAGGTTGTCTAAAATATTTCCTCCAAATTCCAAATTTGAGTTTTTAAAATTGAACAAAGCTTCCTAGTGTGAGAAAAGGCATCACAAGTGTTCTCTCTTTGTTCATGAAAACAAATATTGATTGAACTATGAATGCACTTACTCGCTATTGTTCACCTTTAGAGGGCCTACCTTGGTGAGAAAAAGTACTCACACCAAGGGAATGCCCCAAGCGGTAATGAGCATAAGCTAAGCTCTTCCAAACTGCTATATAAATTTGTGGTTACGATGAAAATTTTAAACAATGGGAAGCAATGCATTATAACTCTCCTCCAATGTCTTTATGATGTGTAAAGCCCTTGTTCTAAGGGTTGGGAGATCTCTCACAAGGATTTTATCATTGCACCCACTAAACTAGATGCCCTCACTATGAACCTTTGTTTAGAATCCAAAATCCCAACATTTTTTCGTGTCAGGAGGTCAGACCTCTGGAGCTATCCCACATACTTGCAGTTCTTTATAGAGATGAAAAGTTTGTCATGGGAGATTCTGGAGAACAGAAGCTTGGCTGACCCAAGAAGTGTATGCCATGGAGGGGAGCCAATGTGGTCAAGGTTCTAGTCATCCACTCTGAATAAGTGCAACTAGATTTGTCCAAGTGGGAACTCAACAATTTTTTTGTCTTTTATCCTAGGGTTGTGCAAACTTTGAGTCTGTTAAACACATTACTTGGATCCAAAATCTTGAAAACAAACATTCAGCAAGGTCATCAAATTTCAAACCCTTTAGGAGAAGCAAATACCTTTGAAAAAATCCAACTGCTACTGCTTGACCCTTGGGATTCTATCCTTAGAGGCTTCTAAGTATTTGGATTTATATCTCAATTTTCTTTTCCCAAAGTCAACATTAGGAAACTATTGCCTTGATTATCTTGATTTCCACATAATGGACCTTCTGGGATGAAAATAAATTGAGACATTATAAATTTAATTTGAAAATCTAAGCAGGAAAGTGTTTGTGGTAAAATCAATTCATTGATCAAGATGAAATCAATTGAACCCCACACATGTGCTTTTTATCTTTTGTCTTATGGTCTTTTAAGCAAACATTGATCTTTTGGTTTGAACTACTCTTAGGGGAAAGCATGTTCTTCAAAACCTTGGTCTTGTAAGAAAGTCCCTCTTAGGTTTATTTAGGATCAAAACAACCAATCATTTCATCCATCTCAAACATCAATCAAATCCCATCTCACAAACAACTTTTGAACCATTGGAAAAATCATTCATACTAGACTTTTGGTAAAATCCTTCAAGTCAACATCAAAATCACCTTGTTTGGCTAAGTGTGTGTGGATGAATCCTTTCTCATACATCTAGTTAAATTATCACCCTTGTGGAAAAGTTTATTCAAACATAACATCCAACATCTTGGGATTTATAATTCCATTATCCAAATCAAATCAAATCAAAATCAAAATAAATCCAAATCCAAATCAAATCCAAATCAAATCAAAATCAAATCAAAAAATCCAAAGAATCCTAAATTCTAGTATTAATCTAAGTGTCTTAAAGGTTCATCACCCATATCATACACCCCTTTCATCCTTCAACTCATCATTGGTCCTGAATTCCTTAGAGGTCAACAAGGTCAAAACACAAGAAAAACATGGAATATAAACTTCATTCATACATGATGGGTAATTTAAATCAACCAAACTATCAAATCCTTACAATGCCGATTGATTATCAAAACTCACATTTATACAATCCATACATGGGATAATTATCTCCTACAAACCTCAATGGTACAAAAAAATGTGAGTATGCCCAATCTAAATTTTGGAACACCTTTCCCTATGGTGTATTTAAATCAAATTCCAAACCTACAAATCTATCAATCAACAATCAATGTATTGATCCAAGTGAAGGTACCACCATGCAAAATAAAAGTTGCCTAAATCAAAGCAATGTGATTCCCAACCACAACAATGTTCAATTTAAACCTATAATGCAAAATCCAAACATCTTCCCAAATCAAAACATTGTCCAAAATCAATTTGTCCATGAACCCATACAAACACCACAAGAATACATTCCAAATATGCTTGAACAAAAATCAAATCAACTATATCAAGGGTGTCAAGATCAAAATAAAGATAAAATTTTACAAGATCATGCTATACTTAGAAAATTCATTGATTCATATCACCAAGAGACATCTCCACCCCAAAATAAATGCACTCTTTCATTGGTCAAACCATGTCATCAAAGCATAGAGTTGTGTCCACAACCACGTCAAGAACAATATCTCCAATGTCAAGAGGTTGGATATCAAGATCAACGACATCAACAACAAACCCAATCACCCCATCTCAAAGATCAGACATCACATCTCCAAGATCAATCACAACTATCCATTAATGAGCAACTTGAAGATATTTCTACCTCATCCAATGATCAAATCAACATATATCAAGAGCCACTTTTCAATCATGAGATCAAAATCCACCAACAATACCCAACAATGATCCAATTCAAGAAATGTTAACATCATTTGATCCTATGGTTGAAAACATGGACAATGTCTCCACCACAATTGTTGAAAACAATGATCAAGATCTATCCATCAATGAGCACCATGAAGATTTTTCTACCTCATCTGATGGTCAACTCAACATACATCAAGACTCACTTTTTAGTCATGATGAAAATACCACAACAATATCCAACAATGATCTATTTCAAGGAGTGTTAGATTTATTTGATCCTATTGACATAATCCACGATCCATCGACCAATGATCATATTGAAAATGTCTCTACGTCACCTAATTAGTTAGAGGACATATCTCAAGTATTCATTCCAAAGCATGATCAACATCTTTCACCAAAGTCTAGCAATGATCATTTCCAATATATAGTGACATCCTTTGACCTCATGGAAATAGATATTGAAGAAATCCTCAACTCAACACTTGATCCAAATTCACTCAAAGCTCAAGAGGATATTAAGCCACTTCCCATTCCCAATGACGATATCCAAGAACCCTTTATAATTAGTACATCCTTTGAAACCAATCCATGCCAAGAACTTGATCCAAAGCATGTCAAAAGTAAGAAATTAATCAAGATAAAGAATTTTTATCTCCAAGATACTACAATGATCTAATGGGCACTCTCCTATCTATACCAGATGTCACAAATGATGATCATATCCATATAACACATATTCCTCCATCTACCCATGAGATTCTTACTCCTAATGGACATGCAGATGATCTTAATTCAAAACAAGAGTCTCATACTCTCGATATCATTACCAAGGAACAAGAGTCTCCTACTCTTAACATTTGTATACATGATCAAGATATAGAAAAATCTATAGACATATCTAAAAAGGGTCATCAAGAAGGCTTCTACAGAAGTTGTGAATCAGAAACATCCTATGAAGGCATAAAAAAAATGAATCTTGAGGGAAACTTTTACATGGACAGTGAATCATCAACACCTCTTGAAGAAGCATTAAAATCTGATACTTCACAAGATCAAGCCAAATATATGAATTAGGAAGTTATCCCACTTATGGAGGATCCTATCACTTATAAACTTGGATCACTTACCTTTTTTACAGAAAGCTATCTTATCAATGAAGAAGCTATCACCTTTGAAGATCCACAACAGAGAAAACGAGTAGCACCTTGTTTCCAAGGTAAATCATATCCTATTGCAAATAAACTGTTTCAACAGATGAATTATCAAGGTAGAGGATTATGCCTACATGAATAGGGTATCCTAGAAGCAATGCAGATTATTGGAAATCCTAAGCATTAAGGTCTTGGTTATTCGACAATTAAGGGATCTAAACATATCAATGATACCTCTATAACACTGGGGTCAATTTTATCTTTATCCGCACATCACAATAGCATGCCTTTTGAATCCTTATGATGAAGGGTGGCTGCCAATACATGGTTAATGTGAGAACTGGATATCATGCATTGAGGAATGGATAGTGGAGTGTGATTAGGAATAAGAGATGATAGCTTGAAACCTCTGACTCTCCAAACTTGGGAAGATGTGCAATGATGGAGGGATACAAAAGTGTCCATGGATTTGTCTTTCATTCTTCACTACTTCTTTTCCTTTGATGATGTTATTCTTCCTTTGATTCACATCCTTCTTTTGGTGTTGCTCCGAATTTGTGGATGGGGCGGTGGGTGGATGAAGATTCATGATGTGGTTGGTTGTAGTATTGGCACTAGTTTCATCATAAGAATTCTTCGTGCTCCCTATGTTGATGTTTGCACTTTTGGTGAAAGGTACACAACATTTGACCCTTTCTAGATTTTTCATTTGATTGGTAGTTGGGTTAGATTTAATTTATGTGACTCATTTACACATTATTACCTACATATTAAATGAAATATAGAAGAATAAGAGGGTTCATCACTTTGTCTTCAGTTTGGTGAACCCCACTATTTTTTTCCTATGTTTCATTATGTAAAGAGTATTATCAATACAAGACTAGGAGCTTAGTGCCTGATTCAGTTCCACCTCATTTTTCTTCTCCAATCCCCTCTTAGCCTATTCCTATACAGCATTGTGCTTTATCTTCTAAGCATTCTTCGTTGGGAGCTAAATATAAGCATGCTCCCTTGAGTAGACCTTCCCATTCTTCCAGGACCTTCCAACCTCCAAAGGTTCCTTTTGTTCCTTCAACTGTGCCTAACAAGAGAAAAAGAAAGGCCCCTGCATTGATGAAGTCAAACCCCCATATTTTCAAACTCCCTATTCTTCCTAATATCCCTCACCCTACTATACATAGTAAGGGTGAAAAGTTCTCTATTTCATGACCTTCGTGTGTGGCTTCAACATCCTAACCCCCAAGGGTCCCTCCTATTCCTCCCTTTTCCCAAAAACCATGAGGAGGAAGGGAACCCACAATCAAGGCTAAGGATCCTATTCCCTTGACATCTCTAGCATTTGTTTTGGAGCATGTCCTTTTGTGAGTAATGGTTGCAAAGGTGATTTTTCACGTCATCTCGATACCTCCTCAGGCTCTTGTTCCTTGTCCTCATCATCGTTTTAAATCCTTCATCCTCTTCCCTTTCTACTCCTATTTATATCTTGCTTTCAACCTATTCAAGAGACATGGATGAACCTTACCCCAAGAGGTTGGAGGTATTCTTTGTGCCTTCTTTCGAACCGCCTCTCCTCACCTCTTTACCTATTGTTCCCTAACTCGTACAATCCATAGATATGCCTCACAAAATGCCATGTCTAGTGTGGCCTTGTTTGTTCCTCCCTTGTCTCGACATTGTAGCCTATCATCCAAGTGTAATCTTGAGCAGGACCTTATCCCTAAATCTTGTCGGAAGAATTATGCTCCTTCCACCTCTCTTTCTTCTTATTTCCTTATCATTGAGTATATTCCTTCTTCATTAGAGTTTGTCACTTCTCCTCTTCTAGAGGTTCATATTGAGGCTACTACTCTCTCACAATCTACAATTGAGTCACCACACTCATCTCCAAAGAAGTGTATGCTTGACTCTTTGGAGGATATTCCAACATTTTCAACTACTTTCACAAAGTCATTAAAACTCGACTCACAGGAATTGATAGATGGGGACATTAAATCAACCACATCTCTATCCTTTTTTGTAGGTGATACAACCAACACCACCCTATTCATTGTTTCATTGAAATCTCACCCTCCTTCCCCATATGATCTAGATTGGGAGGAGGATGACTTGTTGGACATACTTGACTAAAGCAGTACCTTTCATGTCTTTAGATTATAATTTTTTTTTTGTACTCCCTCATGCTAGTTTGTGTATGTTTTAGTCTCTCTTGGAGGACCCAAGATACCCTCATGCATACTTTGATACAACGTGGATGACCTATCAAACACTTCTTCTATTTGTATCATAATTCTTCTCATTGTCATATATTGATTTTCAACATTTGAGGATAATGCAAAGTGTTGGGGGCATTTAGGCCTTCTTCCATGTTGACCCAAATTTTTATTTTTACTTTCTCTTCTTGTGTTCCTTTTTCATAATCTAGAATATTTTGGAATATGATGATGATTCATATGTAGTTGTATATAGATTTGTTCATATGAATCATACTAACCTCTAATATCCAAATCCCCCTATCTCTCTCTATTATGTCTCTCTTATGATAGGACCCCAAACAATTTGTGTTCCTTTGTGTAACACAAGGAAGGGTGGGGACTATCACGTTCATATTACAAATCTTTCATCTCTTATCTCTTTTCAAATCATGTCTAAATTCAGCTATCTTATCTATCGTCTAGCATTGAGGCAACCCACTAGACACTTTCTTTATGATTATCTATGTCTCTCTTTTGTGGTCGTCCTACAATGTAGCTTGTAGTAGTCATAGGTTGATTGTATTGTCATATTGTCCCCATCATAACATAACTTGCTACCCATACATATCTGTTTCATATTTGATGTTTAAATCTCCACTTTTTTCCTAACATATTTGTGGTGATACATCTTAATCATTCTATGTAGGATCAACTCGTGTCTCTTCCTTGAAGGAAACTTTTTGTCGATAGAAGACTCTATTTCCCCTTTGCATCTTAGGTATAAGACTCTCTCCCTTTTTACTTTTGTTCGTATTTCCTCTTGGAAACATATGCTCACTAAAGTAGGGGGAAAAATGTAATGCCAAAAATTGCAACCCATGCAATTTCACATTCCATACACTCTCCTCTTTAGATAGACTAAGATAATTATGCTCTCTCGAATAAAAATTAATTTTAAAAGTATGTCTCTATATGAATGGAAAATATAATCCTATCTCAAAATCTTAAGACATCAAAGTATGTCTCTATAGCATTTCATGTGACAACCTCAAACTCAACAAGATTGTCTACAGATGATTATACTATCCATTCATATAGAGACATACTTTTAAAATTGAATGAAAATATTTTAACTATTAATTTTAAAAAAGTAAGTTGAAAATAGAAAACATTAAAAATGAAAACTAATTAAAATATCAAGTAGACAATCTATAATTACATCAAGAAATAAAAAACATAGCTAACATATATTTAAAAATAAATAAACAAAATTATCAAAAATAAATTAAAAGTTACGTACAAAATTATAAGATATCTATTAATTAAATAAAAAAATTCAAATAAAAATAAAACAATCAATGTTAATAAAGTAATTTATTTTAAGTTGAAAAGTACTTATATCCAATTTATAGAAATCAATTTATAATAGCGTAAATATCCCTACTTAAACACTAATAAACATTACAATATTATTAAACCTACATGTCAATTTATCAAAAAATAATTTAGAAATGAGTGGTTTGAGAGTGATATGGCAATAATGATACATATATTCACTAATATATATATATATAGATAGATAGATATATTATGTTAGTGCGAGGTTTAGTATTATCCTATAAATGATGGGGATTGTTATGATGCTCCTCGAATAATTTCATTTAAATAGTTTTATGATGAATTCCCTTCTATTATTTGCTTCTTAGGTCATCAATTGTGAAAAAAATAAAATAAATAAATAATGTCATACATATATATACATAAATATATGTGTGTGTGTATAAATAAATAATTTATTTTAGGAGATATATATGTGTGTGTGTGTGTTTGTGTGTGTATGTACACATACATATATATATACGCATACATAAAAATACATATATATACACAACGGAAAGTACTAATAAATAAATAATGTCATCAATTGCAATAATCAATATTCCCACGCTCACCGTTGAAGGAGTCCCAAGATAAGCAAAGAGCAACGAGAACCGGTGGAATAAATTTGACATCCAGTTAGTCGTATTCAGCATTGGAAAATTATTTTGATAATACTTTTGATAGGCAGGGTGGACCGTCAAATGATTCTAATATGTGACCCATTGTGTACTATAATATCTTAAAAAGGTTGACCAATCTGACAGTTTATGTTAGGTAGCAATCAAATTTACACTTTTTTTTGACAGAAAGATAACAACACATATATAGTTTGGACCACCGAGAGGTGCAGTTTGAAATTTGAGCACAGCTATATAGCATTGCTGCAAAGAAGCTAAATTTAAAAGCATTAAATAAGCACAAAAAACAAAAAATGAAGCTCAAGTAAGGATCACTTACCGGTACCCCAATGTCGGGAGGTCGTTGATATGTCCGAACTGAATCAGAAATGTGCATCGGGAGCTGTCATTGTGCCATCTCGTAAGAGTTTCAGAGCTCAAATCGTAGAATCGTTAAAAGGCTATGTGTAAAAGTGAATTGAAAGTAACCCCTTAGAGCCTTTTTAAAGCTTGAAAATTAGGGTTTTTTGACCTTGTTTGGCTATCCTTCTAGGGTTTTGAACTCTTCAACCTGTTGAGGCCCGTTTTACATCATTTTATTGCATTTAGACATGTTTTTGGCCTCCTAGAGCCCTTATGAACCTGTTAGGAACCTTGTCCTCTTTTTTCATGAGATCACCCAAAAATTAAAAAAAATCGTCCAATCTCTCAAGGGGGTAGTATATTAGCATGTTTTCTCTCGCCAAGCAGCAATGGGTTAAGATTTTGAAAACATTTTTTTGTGGGCTTTGATCAAAATCGTTTATTCTTTGAACCAATGCAACGAGTGCATTGCTTCAAAGAGGGGGAAAATGTAGACACGTAAAATGTACTGATTAACATTGCACATCTAATCCTGACTACTAACACCATTTCATCCTAGATCATCCCTCGGTCTAACCATTTAATCGAATAACCTTTATTTGATTAAATTCATCACATTTCATCTCTTAATAACATAAATTAATTCGAGCTTGTTAAGTCATTATCTCTCATTAATTAAATAAACCATTTTATTTAATTAATTCCTAAATCTCTATTTTAATTAAATAATTCATTAATTATTTAATTAAAACTCTATAGTTCCTCTATTAAATTAAATAAATCAAACATTTATCTAATTTAAGCTAACATCACCCCCTTTAGCTAAATAAATCAAAATATATTTATTTAACTAAATCTTTAAATCATATTCTTCTCATATTTGATTTAAATCAATTCATAAATTTAAGTCAAATAGGTCACATCATTTAGTCCCCTCATTAAATTAATTAACCTTGATTAATTTAATCTCTTCTCATGTCCCATCCTCCATATTTTGCCACTTGTACATGATAATAGAATTATTTGATTTATAAATCTCTATTTATCTTCAATATGGCATCTTTGGAGAATATTCTTCAAATTTGAAATTCAAATCTAAGTTGACTTTGTCCTTCCAACAAGGCATTCACTCCATCTTACAAGTCCTTTTGCATTGAGCCAAGTGGCCATAACTCCATTTGACTCTCCCTCCACCTTGCCATTAATACAATTTCAAAATTCAAATATTGGCATTTATTGACACATTCTTCAAAACTTGTACATCCTCCATCCATTCACATTTGGACAAGTGGCACCTTTCCATTGAATGAAATTTAGTCCCACATTGCTCTATTTTGGGAATTCTTTGAACTTATCATTCTATAAATAGAAAGCTCCTCTATTATATTTGGCATCCACAATTTGAGTAAACTTGTTATGCTCAAATCTTTAGCAATCTAAATCCATACTTTTGAATCTTTAGCTCCTCTATTATATTTGGCATCCATAGTTTTCTTTGCTTTAGACTAGGATTTGATATGTTTTAGGTTTTGTTGTGTTCTTCACTTCATTTCCTCTTCTTTAGCAACTTAAATGAAATTATTGAGGAATCTATGTTCTTACTTGCATTTGATCTAATTAGTTGTTCATTTGATGTGTTCTTGTAGGTTTGGGATCTAGGTTCACATTTTGGCACGAGAAGGAGGGCTCAATCTCGTTTTCTAATCACCTTTTTGTCAAAATTTCTGTGTTTTTCTGTCTATAGGAAAAATCCGCTACTAGAAGCTCAACGTTGTTGTTCAGCACCGTTGGTTCTCCAATGTCGCTATATGGAATCGCTAAAACTTTAAACTACAACACTTCTGTCTTCCTGCCTAGAATTTTGAATTCCAAACTGCGCCACTAAATCAATCAGACCCGTGGGAATCTTTCAAATATACAAACTCCACCACTGGCCAAAAGGGTGATGCTTTCATGCTCATTGGTCTGGTTGCAGAGCGATGCTGACTAGCAAGCGGCGCTATATAGCACCATTGGAAAAATCAAACTACGACATGCTCATGGATTGCACCACTAGAGGGGAGTATAAAGTGAACTTTAATTTGCAGCATGTGCTTTTTTTCAAATTATGGTTCTTTTGTTTGTTTTCTACTTTTTTGACCTCTTTTTCTGCAGAATCTAACTAATTTTCTTGTAGGTTGGATCGATCAAAGATGAAAAGGAAAGTAAGCATGATGATGTCATTTCACAAAAACAAGTGTTTTTAAACACTCTAGTGTTTTCTTAACACTCTTAGAGGATTCACTATTCCTCTTAAGAAAAAAAATGTCATCTTTTTATGCTTAAGACTTATTAATTTCATTTTGGGCTTTAAAAAGAACCTTTTTAAATTCTTGTTACAAAAAGCTTACAAAGAAAATTAGGACTCAAATTTACTAGAGTTTTTTTTGGGTTTAAAAATTTAACAAGGGAAATTGTCACACTTACTTTGGTGCTTTAAAAAGAATTCACTTTTTACTTTTGTGGATTTAAAATGAACAAGTGTTTGCATTGTTTTGCAATTACTTACACAAAGTAATATCATCAAAAGATGTATGCGCTTCTCTCACGCCTCACAGCGATCTTGAGAATCAAAAGGCTTTTGGTGACATTAAGTTGCGTAAGTAATTTCCCATACACACTTCAATTTGGGTTTAAAATTGAACAAATTGTGTGAGTGTGAGTAAATTTATTGCATGTTTTCTCCCTTTGTTTCTAAACGAAGGTTGATCGAACTATGAATACATTTACTCGCTATTGTTTATCTTAGAGGACCTGCCTTGGGGGAAAAGTACTGACCCAAGGGAATGACTCAACTGGTAACACTCTAAAGCCAAGAGTATTTCCAGCTGGGATATAAATGTGGGTATTGGAATAAATGCCAATATCACATGGTTGACTCTGATGAGAAGGGCAGCAATGGTCTCTCACCACATTGGGTCAACTCCTACGAACGAAAAGTTTGAATTAAAACCCTTGTTTTAGAATTTCAAAAATCCTTGATCTATTTGTTGGTGCAAGAATGGTTGTTTTGAATCCACCCCACTTTTACAGTCTTTAGTAGAAATGGAAAGCATTCCATGGGAGTCTCATGGGTGTTGATGCTTGGATGCCCCATATAAGTGAGTGTCGTGGAGGGGAGCCAGTGGGGTCAAGCATCTAACCATTCGCTAAAGATAAGCATAGCTAGACTTGTCCAAGTGGGGACTCAACAAATATTGTCTTTCACATCCATAGGATTGTGCTTATTCTTGGTTACAAAATGCTTTGCTTGTTCGAAAAAATTGGAAACAAACATTTAAACTTCATCATCAAAATTTCAAACCCTTTAGGAGGCAAATACAATTGACCAAATTCATGTTTTATTGCTTGCCCTTGGGATTTTATCATTAGAGGTTTCTAAACACTTGGATTACATCTCAATTTGTCTACTAAAGTTAACAAATAGGCAATCTTTTCCTTGAATTCATCAAAATTCCACATAACAAACATTGTGGGATTCAAAGAAATTAAGACATTGGACATCTAGTTTGAAAACCTAATCAAGAAGTGTTTGTGGTAAAACAAAATCACTAAGCAAAGATAACAAGATTGGTTCTCTCACATGTGTTAATTCCTCATGATTTCCAAGAAAGTCAAAATCTTGAAATGAAGGTCCTTGAGTCAAAGTTCAAAATTTAGGAGTCACACTCGAAAGGTAATCAAGAAATACATTAGGAAGTGCAATCAAAGGAAACATATAAAAATAAGCAAAAAAATCACAAGGTTTTTCCTTTGAACAATCCGGAAATGTATGCTCAATTTGAACCACTTGTTAGTTATACAGGTCCTTAGAAGTATCGTATGTTCTTCAATACCGAGGTCTAGGTAAACAAGTGTCTTTTTAGGTACATCCTAGGATCAAAATCAAACTTTCATTCATCTTTGAACATCAAAACCAAAATCATCTCATCATCAACTCTTCGAAAATCTTGGAAAAATCCTTCATGTTAAACTTTTGGAAAATCATTTGAAATCAATCCAAAATCACCTTGTTTGATTAAATGTGTGTAGATGCATCCTTCTCCACATATTTGACCAAATTATCAAAAATTGTGAACAAATTCATCCCTTGATAACATCCAACATCTTGGGATTTAGGAGTTCACTATAAAAATCATCTTGTTTGGATAGGGGTGTTTAGATGAATCCTTCTTCTCACGCCTAAACAAATTAGCATCTTATGAAAAATCTAACTCTAGGACAACATCCAACCTTCTAGAGTTCATGAGTTCATCAAAATCTGAATCCAAAGCAAATCAATCTTAAATCAAGTCCTAAAAGTTTAACACACCCTTCAAAATTTTCTCAAAGAGTTCCAATCATCCATCAAACATCCATCTAACATCCATATCATTATCATCCTTTGATCTTGGAAATCATCCTAAATTTTCTCTTTTGTGCCTAAAATAATTAGAGATTCATCTCCCATTGATCCCTATTTTATGGTGCAAACTAGATCTCAACACAAGAAAAACATGGAAGCCAACAAAGAAACACCTGCTTCAAGTGACCTAAGCCAAACAAACTTCGAAATGAATCCCATTGAATCAAGCAATCCTTTGACTAAATTTCTCTCATCATCACAAAATCTAGAAGAGGAAAGCCAAGAAGAGGATCTTACCTTTAGGATATCACATGAGTAAATCACCGAAATGATCCAAAATCCGAAGAACCATAAGATTATTAATATCATGATGAGATGCAACCCTTCACTATACATGCTCGAACTAGTAGAAAAAGGGGCTAAACTACCTTCTGATTTCGATGTGAGCTCTATAGTGGAACCATCTTTAGAGGTCATGCCTCCAATTTCATCCAAAATCCCCATCTCATCTACACCCCCATCCCAAATCATCACTCAAAGCATCCCGCAAATCACAACATCTATTGCTCCCACTCAACCTAATGTTAATAAGGGAAGTGCATTTCTTAATGCCATTCAAACACACCCCCTTATCAATAATCAAGACTTGGATGCAAACACCATTTTGGAAAAAAATGTACCCAAAAATCCATTACATAACTATGCCCCTCTGACTTTTCGTGATCCTAATGATCCATCGTCATCATCCTTTCGCACAACACCCCAAACCTCTCTCCCCATAACTTCACAAGGAGAGGGTGACATGTTCGGACCAAGGGGCATTTTGGACACTACACCATTTCCTCAAGAGATCACATCTCATATATTTGCACCACTTCCACCATTTCCATTACCATCCACACCACTACTTGGCTTAGGGCTTCCACCCTTACCAAATATTAATCAAAATCAAACCAACATCTTGAACACCAATCTAAACATCATGCCAAACTCTCAAAACTTGTCATAAGCATTGCAACAACAGATGACAACTACACAAGAAATCACAACGTCATCAACCACCCCCCTAACATCTCAAAGCATGGTCTCTCAAGGACCAACCACATCGATCGCACCATCCACCACTCAAACCCCAAATACAATGGCACCTCTCACCACCACCACAAGCACCATTATGAATCCACCACCACCTCCACCACTACCAAGATCCAATACATCAAATCAATATAGTATTGCATTACAAGTAGCTCATCAAGTTGCTTATCAAAAGGAATTCCTACAAGTACAAAAATAAAAAGTTGTGCAACTAGTTGCTCAACAAGCCACACAACTAGCTGCTCAGCAAGCTGCTCAAGCAACCCAAGCTGCATTACAAGCACAAAAGGCTGCTCAAGCCCAAATCCTATTGCAATAACAAGAAACACAATCACAAGCACAAGCACAAGCCCAAGCTCAAGCTCAAGCTCAGGCACACACCCAATATCAAGCACAACAAGCACAGGCACAAGCATAGTATCTTGCACAAAAAAAAGCATCACAACTACAAGCATATCAACAAGCGGTAAAAAAATACTAAGAGCAGCAAGAAGCAACCCAATTAGCCACCCAATAACAAGCATTGTTGGTACAACAACAATCACAACAACAGGCTTAGCAACAGGCAATCCTGGCACAACAACAAGACCAACAACAAGCGTTGTTTATACAGCAACAAGTACAAGCATACATGGCTCAACAGAATTTGCAAATACCACCAATCAACACATCAACCAATCCACCCATCACACCCACAAATGAACCACATCAAAACACTTTCATCCCACCTCCTAATCCGCAAAATGACGTGACAACACAAATTAGGTTACTCTCGCAACAAGTGCTCAATCTTCGATTAGGGCGAACCACAAGAACATCTAGTAACTTGTGTCCTTATCCATTCAATAGGAGCCTTGTGATGAAACCATTCTCAAAGGGATTTGAGATCCCCAAGTTTGACAAGTACTGTGGGATGGGAAACCCTGAAGATCACATTAGGGAATTCTAGATTCATTGCATGGAAGTCGCGTATGACAATACCTATCCAATGTAGCTATTTCCTCAGAGTTTGGTGGGCCATGCCATGGAATGGTTCTCTCACCTACCTACAGGCATCAAGACATTCCAAGAAATCATAAACACATTCATCAAAAGCTACACATGTAATATCACCATGGATGTTATTCTTGAAGAACTATCAGCTCTGAAACAAGGTAAGAATGAATCATTTGCTTCATTCCTACAATGATGGCGATCCAAGCCCAATCAGAGTAAATGGGTCATGCTCGAGGAACAACAAGTGTGCACTATCATATCCAACCTTGACGGCCTTTTGGAATTCCATCTCAAGGTCCAAGGGATCACCACATATGACTAGTTGATTTCCAAGGTACTTAGTATCGAAAGAGCCCTTATGACACAACCAGGAGGATCAGCTTCATATCTTGAACAACATAATAATTTCCCACCCACCAATTACAATGATAAACCTTGAACATGGACAAGAAACAAAAATGTTACCAACAATGGTGTCGTCGATGCCAAAGTTTTCATTAGTGCCCCTCAAAAAAACATACCCACACCACAACAATAAATCCAAAACCATCATCAAATGAACACAACAACACAACAACCAAACAACCAAGCAATCAATAACATCAATGACCAAAGAGGACCTCCTCAGCGAAATAAGAATTTTACCAAAAAAAAGTACACCGCTCTTGGGGAACCACTTGAAGTCATCATGAAGAAACTAATAAATGAAAACCTCATCAAAATTCCCACCTATGAAAACTACCAAAAACCAGATGTTAAACCTCCTTGGTACAATGAAAATCAGCTCTGGGACTTCCACAAAATCAAAGGGCACACCACGAATAGTTGCATGAGATTTAATGAATCTAGTCCAAGACCTCATTGATCAAAGAATCATAAATGTGGAACAACCAACAGGGAATCAAAATCTCAAAATATACATGAATCTAATGCCTAACCATAACAATAAAGGGAACAATAACACTGATAAGGGGAAAGGCACCTTCAAAAATGTAAATCATGTGTATGAAACTGTCGTTGCTTCCCTAGATGAATATTGTGTAGTAATCACTATCAAAGGAGCCTATATTGATTGTGGAGTGACCACAAGAGGCGGCAAGGTTACTATCGCAGGGTCATCTCAACCAAATAGAACACACGCACCTAACCCCGAATCTGTTCCTAATGGGTACAATGTCATTGATCAGCTAAAAAGAACACCAGCACAAATATTCATCATGGAGTTAATAAAAATCTCATCTACCCTCAAGAAAATCCTTGAGGAAGCATTGGCTTCATCCACCATCCATGCAAATCTTGATGTGGAACAATTCCAAGCTATGGTCAGAAATATCATTAGTCCAAACCTCCTTACATTCTCTAATCAATATTTTCCCGCTCAACCATATCATAACCGTGCACTCCACTTAGAGGTCCTAGTGCAGAAAAGTAAAGTCAAGCGAGTCTTGGTGGATGGAGGTGTAGGCTTGAATATTTGTTCCCTCAAGCTCATCAAATAGTTGAAAATCTTAGAGGATTCCATCGACAAAGGAAAAGGTATTACAATTAGAGCATATGATGACCAAGAAAGAGTGTCCCAAGGCACAATTAGAATCCCTATTCAAGTAGGGCTAGCTATCATGGAAACTACCTGTCAGGTCCTGGACCTTGACCTACCTTATAACATTATCCTAGGACATCCATGGATTCATGCAATGCAAGCGGTAGCATCAACTTTCCATCAATGTGTCAAATTCACATATGAAGGACAAGAGGTCACCATCCATGGAGATCCTGAACCATTATCCTACTACAATAACCTTGAGGAAAAATACTACAAAGTCCCTCAAGTACCTAAAAATGATGAAGGCCCATCAACACTGTACATTGATCCAGCCACTCTTGCTTCTACTTCTGTGATAGAGACACCCACCACTCCTGCCATCCCCACCATCTTTGATATCAAACTCATCATCCAGGATAATGGTTGCAAAAACTACACGATTCCCAAAAATGCTTTTGTGGTAGGAGAGTTACCACAATCTCCCAGATCACGAGGACGTCTGCAATCAAATGAAGCCTCCACATCTCAAACATCTCCTGAAGACTATCCCAACTTCAGAAGTTGGGGAGATCTTGACCAAGAAGTCATAGAGGAGGACCCATCTCATCTCCTATACCAAGATAATAGACTAGTAGCTGATCTACCAATGGATGACAAAAGCAAAGGTTTGCAAATGATGCTCGCAATGGGCTATGAAAGAAACCAAAGACTTGGAAAAAATGAAAATGGGCTTATAATACCTATCATTTTGGAGATGCAAATGAGAAATCTTGGCCTTGAATGTACTCCTCTGAGTATAAACATATGTGGACGAGGTCCCCCAGTTAAAGTTGTCAAGACTCCCCGTGAACTAACGCTAGTTGAACTTTGTTTACCTGTATCCACTGGACACATCATAGATAATTTCACTTTTGACATAATTGACATCTGTAGTAGCGGCGATGATGAGGATACCATAACCAACCTACCTAGGCTCTTTGAGGATACCACCCTTCTCATGATTAGCACTTTATCCTTTGAGTCAGACCATCAAGATCATGAAATCTGCCTAGTTTACCCCCAACTCATCGATTATGACCAACAAAGACCACCAATTCTTGACACATTCGAAAATGATGAGGCACTCTCAGAATTCATGGGACTATGGGATAACATTCTAGGTGGGGATCACAAAGTAGGATTCATCATTGAGCTAGATACATAGGCCTATTATGGGGAAATGATTGAATCCCTCAGTCGCAAAAGTGAGAAACTAAGAATAATATCTAAGTCCTTGAGTGAAAACCACATTGTGGTACTCTCTGACATGAAAAAAGTAAAAATAAAGGATGCATCCAATGGTGAAAACCTCTATGAGGCACTTGAGGATGGGGGATTCAATCTTCCTTTCAGAGCTCTTCATCAAGAAAAATCAGCAATCCCAGTGGAAAAGTACAATCTAGTTAATCTAGGAACAGAGGAGACCCTGCACATCACATTCTATGTGGAGTCATTATTGTCAGAAGAACAAGAGCTCCCAGCAGCCTTCTTGAGAGGGAGTCAGGGAAACTTTGCATGGAGCTATGCAGCCATGCTAGGGATCGATCCAAAAATTTTAGTTCATCACTTAGTAGTATATCCTGAAGCAAAGCCTGTCTGAAAAAAGCTGAGGAAAATGCACCCTCAAATCACCCTGCTAGTCAAAATGGAACTATAGAAGCTAGTGGATGTAGGATTAATTCGACCAATAGACTATCCAAAATGGTTATCTAACCTAGTTCTTGTCTCAAAACCTGATGGGGGAATTAGAATCTACACAAATTTTAGGGACTTGAACAAAGCATGTCCAAAAGATGATTTCCCATTTCCCAACATTGACATGATTGTAGACATGATGGCGGGACATGAAATGCTTTCCTTGATGAATTGTTTCTTAAGATATAACCAGATAATGATTGCTAAATAAGACCAACACAAAATGGCCTTCACTTGTCCATGGGGGACTTACTGCTAGAATATGATGCCATTCGGCTTGAAGAATGCAGGAGCAACATACCAAAAAGCCATGACATTAATCTTCCATGACATGATCCATAAAACTATTAAAGATTATGTCGATGACATACTATCCAAATCTAGAAAGAGGAAGGATCACATAGCAACCTTAAGTGCCATTTTTGACAGGCTGGAGGATTACAAGGTCTGATTAAATCCAAAGAAGTGCATCTTTGGCGTACAATCAGGAACATTGCTAGGATACATAGTGTCAATGAGAGGTATTGAGAAAGATCCAGAAAAAGTAAAATCAATCCTTGAGATGGAGGATCCAAAACATTGAAATAATTGAGAAGTTTCCAAGGTAGGCTTCAGTCTATCCGAAGGTTCATAGCACAACTGGCAGATAAACAGAATCCATACTCTCACCTACTTCATAAGGGAGTAGCGTACAAGTGGGATAACAAGTGTGAAGAAGCCTTCAATAAGATCAAAGAATATCTCCTTACACCACCCATCTTAATGCCACCAATCCCAAGGAAACCATTAATTCTCTATGTGTCAGCAACAACAATAGCCCTCAGTGCTCTTCTAGCTCAGCACGACAAAAATGGGATAGAAAGGGCCATCTATTATATCAATAGAACAATGATTGGGAATGAGTTAAATTATTCATTCATAAAAAAATCATGTCTAGAAGTAGTGTTCGCTTCACAGAAATTCAGACATTACATGCTAGCACACAAAATTAAACTCATCGCCAAAATTGATCCCCTCAAGTACTTACTATCAAAAGGAAATGCTCACTGGAAGAATGGCTAAATGGATCATGATACTATCAGAGTATGACATTGAATATGTGGAGAAAAAAGAAATTAAAGGCCAAGTCATCGCAGATCAACTTGCGGAAGAACCAATCTATTCAGAGAATCCTCTCATCTTAGAGTTTCTAGATGAATCCATCTTCAATCTCAACATAGCCAACCACTGGAAACTTTACTTTGATGACTCATACACACAATATGTATCATGATTCAGTGTCTTCTTTATCACCCCACAAGGGGATTGCATACCAAGGTCCTATAAATTGGCATTCCCCTACACCAACAACATTGCAGAATACAAGGCTTTAACCATAGGTCTCAGAATAGCAGTATAGTGGCACATCATGGCCCTCAAAGTATACAAAGACTCTCAGCTAATAATAAACCAAGTGAATGGTGAGTACTAGACTAAGGATGATAAGCTCACTCATTACAAGAAACTAGTGGAGACTCTCAAGGAATCCTTTATCGAGATAAAATTTGAGAACATTCTGAGAACAAACAACAGAGCTGTAGACACCATGGCAACAATCAGATCCTTACTGGAAATCCCTAGCAACGTCCTAAAACATGAATTCTTAGTAGAGCAGCTTCTCGTGCCCGCATTTGAGGTACCAGAGTCATAATTCGTGTGTGAAATCATTGGTCCCAGTGATCCTCGGTACCATAACATTTATACTTACCCACAAATAGGTTTTTTTACCTGCTGACTTACCCTCAAGCTTGAAAAGAAATTTTATTAAAAAGTCCTCTAGGTTTGTCGTACTAGGAAATACCTTATATCGTAGAAGCATAGAGGGAACCTTATTATGCTACCTTAATACTGATGAAGCCTTGACTGCTTTAACTGAGGTGCATAATGATATTTGTGGTTCACACTTGAGTGGAATGACCCTAGCCAAGAAACTGCTGAGGATGGGGTATTATTGGCCTACAATGGAAAGAGAGGCACATGACTATGTTAGAAGGCGTCTACAATGTCAGCAACATGGGGACCTCATCCATGCTCCAACTCAAGAACTTCATCCCATCATCACACCATGGCCCTTTTCGCAATGGGGACTCCATCTCATTGGAAAAATCACTCCCACTTCATCTAATGGCCATAAGTTCATCATAACTGCCACTAAGTACTTTACCAAGTGGGTGGAAGCCATACCCATGACATATATAATCGGGAAGCAGATATCAAAGTTCATCTTGAACTATCTCATTTGCTGCTACAATGTCCTACAAGCCATTATCTCAAATAATGGGACACCATTCAAGAATCAGGATGTCCACAACTTGTGTGAAAATTTCAAAATCCAACATCGCTTCTCCACCTCATACTATCCCCAAGGCAATGGCCAAGCAGAAGCCACAAATAAAACCATTTTAAAGATTCTCAAGAAAATAGTCAATGACGTAGGGCATGACTGGCATCTATAGCTCAATCCCACCCTCTGGGCCTACTGAACCAGTATCCGCACACCCACCGGTGCCACCCCTTTCTCCCTGGTCTATGGATCAGAAGCAGTACTCCCCATTGAGATTGAGCTCCCGTCACTAAGAATATCACTGCAAAACCTCATCATGGATGAAGAGTACTGAGTATCAAGATTGAATGAGCTGGAGCTACTAGATGAATGGTGTATAGATGCTTTAAATCATTTGCAAGTCTATCAGAATAGACTCAAGAGGAGCTATAACAAGAAAATCATAAGCAGGACTTTCCAAGTCGAAGAACTGGTACTAAAAGAGAATCAGAAGAATGTCCCAAATCCAAACAACAAAGGAAAATTTGAACCCAACTAGTTGGGACCATTTGTTATCATAGCAAACTATAAGTTAGGGGCATATTAGTTATCAACACTCGAAGGGGAACCTCTGCAAGAGCCCATGAACAACTCTCATCTCAAAAAAATTTATGCCTAATCTTTCAAGGTATAGAACCAAAAAAAAATTAAAAAAATTAGAAAATGTCCTGAAGAAATGGTTACCTTGGTGTAAACCTAGAAAACAGGCACCTTTGTAACAACAAAAAAAAATCCAAAAAAATAAAAAAAAGATCAAAAACAGTAAAAAAAAATTGTCCTCTGGTGAAAACCACTTTGGTGGCACTTTGGGAAAGTACCTTGGTGAAAACTTGGAAAATAGGCACCTTGTGTAAATAAGCACTTTCCATCCACTAGGACCTTCATAGCTTGTTTTGCATCATCCATGCATTACATTTCCATCTTCTATCGCATTCAAATCTCCATCCATCACTCATCCACCCGCATTTGCACCATAGCTTGATCCTATGTTCATATCATGATTCCTCCTAGTACTACCTAGCCCATCCTCAAGGTCATTTTTTCCTACCTTTATCAGACTAGTCTATTGTATCACGCTGGGGACATGTTCTCATTGGATTAGATTTGTGCATATTCTTGAAGTCCTAAAATCAGAAAATAAAAAAACATCAAAACCTCAGAAAATCCAAAAACATTCAAAACATATCAAAATCCCAAAACAGGTCAAAAAGTAAAAAAGTGAAGAATAGAGTTTTCTTGTTGAACTACGGGTCTCTTAGCCTTGAACATAGGCAAGGTTGATCTATGATCATCCCCCGAGACACTTAGGTCAGTACTTTAGGAGTCTTTCATAATAAACTGACATTTCATCATGTATATCTTCATCTATAAATCGGTCAAGTCGTTAGTCGAACTACGTGGTTTCTACGTGTATAACGTAGATAATGCTAATCTATTGATCAGCCCCCAAGGCCCCTAGGATAGGTCCTTAGGTTAGTCTCGTGGTCAAAATCTCATAAAACCCCAAAACATTTGAAAAATCAAAAAATCAAAACATTTGCAAAATCTTAAAAATACCAAAATCAACATCAAAACATTGCAAAACTCCAAAAACATCCAAATATTTGAAAAAATCCATTCGTCTCATCTCGCTTTCACTCGCAATAAAACCACTCATAATGAACGATTGTCATCGTCAACCTTTGGTGAAATAGTTAGAAACAAGTTTAGCAGGTGAAAAAGTAAAACTCAAAACGTCAAGTCTCAGGTTTAAGTCAATACGAAAACAAGTTGGTCAACTCTTTGTGTCATTAGCCTATCATCCAATCAGTCCCATATCAATCATTTGATAACATCATGTCCTAGGATGTATCCTTCCTACAATGGGCATTATTTATCAGAAAGAACACTTTGGATAAATGAAATGACGTGCCACCATCCACTAACATGTCCTAGGATGTATCCTTCCTACAATGGGCATTATCTTTTGGCAATAGTTTTGGTTCTTATCCTTAAAAACACATTTCCTTTTGGTTAGCGGTATTGAAGAACATCAGCTTCTTTGGTCTTTTGACTTATCTCTTTGCGCTCATTCCAAATAACCTCTCAATGATGTCCAAACAAATGGATTTAGAGAGATAGGAATGGGGCAACGACCATTATCTTTTGTCTGTTGTGCTTGTTGGATGTTCTTGTAATATAACTTGGTGAATACTTTCTTTGTTAGATATGTATAGAGGGTGTTTTGGGTAGCTTGTTGACTATTGCATTGATAGGTTATACCTTTCCGTGTTTTGGTCTGAGATGTTTGAAACTTATAAAGTGCATCCTAGCAAGGTTTCTATATGTCAAGTGTGAACACAAATACTCCTTTCTATTTGTAAAAGTCAAAGTCCATTACACTAAGTACTACACCATCATGGTTCTCTATACCTTGATGCATCGTACCATGTGTATTATCAAACATAAGTAAAGTGGCCCTTTGAAAATCCTAACTCCTTGGCAAGTAATCATCATCATTTGCATATTCATTATCTTATGTCTTGTTGGAATGTCTTCTCTTCTTTCATCCCTTCTTGCTCTTCACACTAACAAGGTACTATGACAGTTAATCATCATCATCATCGTTCTTGCATCCACAAATCATTAGCATATTGCATAGCATATCATATAGGAAACATATGCATTGCATCTCCATCATCATATAAATGTGTTATTATAAGCACTTTTCATAAACAAGCATATTCATAAATCATCATAACATGCCCATTTTTCATCACATTGCATCCATTTTTCATCACATTGCATTCATCACATAAACCATAGCATAAAAGTTCATTTGCATAAAATTCATTAGCATAAATCATCTCATATTACCATCTACTGCATAATCAAACATAATAAGTACATGAGCATTATAGATAATCCATTGCATTATAAGCATACATATTCACATCATATGAACATCATAAAGTCATCTCTCACATTACATTCATTTTGCATAACATAAAGCATCATCATACTACTTTGCATTAACATATCATTTCATATATTACATCACATCACAATAAATGCATCACATACATCTCATAATCATCTAACATGTTTAGGATAATATATATTTGTTATTCCCAGCATCGTAAAAACATCTCATCTACATCATCAAGGCATATATAGCATGACCATTACATTCAAATTTGCATCATACATAATCATAAAAACATACATATTGTCCATCATCCATCCATATCATATAGAACACCTCATAAATAACCACATCGCAATCATTTTTGCATTTCATTTTACAAATCATTCCATATCATTATAAGCATCCAGTGTACAATCAAAATAGGAACATAAACATTATAAAAATTCATTACAATAAAAGCATACATCCATCTATAATTATAAAAGCATTTATAATCATGACTCACATATAATTTTGTGTATACACCATAAATCATCTCCATACCATTTTTCATATCACATCGTAAACATACATACATTCATACATTCATAACCCCATAGCACGATCACTGCATCATCATCACCATCATAAGGGAATTGAAAAAGAAATCATTGCACAAGTCATCGCATTTGCATTAACATACATAAATCGTCATCCATTTGCATATGTCAAAGGAATAATATAGACCTATTAGTCGCATAACCATCACATAATGCATACCATATCACAATGAATGCATCCATATATACATCGCATAACACCATAACATTATTGCATAGCATATAGAAATAAAACCATCCATAAATGCATAATAAATAAATGATACACATCACATCATATCAAAATCATCATCTCATATATATATCATCGGATAACTGTCATAGTACAAAATAATCGGATCATTGTACATGTGTGTCAATAAGTACAAAAAGGCCCAAAGGGCTATAAAAAATGAGCCCATATGGCATAAAAAATAATATCTCGATCAAAATGAGGCCTAATCCTCCTGTCTGTTGCCCTCCCCTCTATCACCATGACCCTCTACTAGTCTGTGGCTGGTTCGTTATGAGTAATTTGGGGCCCGCTCTGCTCTGGGTACGGCCTGATGATAATGCAGACAATAATAGTCTGCCTCCCATATGGCCTCCTTGTAAGAACAAAGAGGCACTGTGCTCTGAGAGGAGGCTTACATGCTCTCCAACTATTGTCTTCGGCCCATCTCTGTGACCGCCTGTAGCTTTGCAACCTGCCTTTTCAAAATGGCCTAGTCTCTCTCGGCCCTGGCCTGATTCCTCTCCGTTGTGAAGGTCTGAACCTAAACCTGCAGCTATGCAATCAGTGCATCTCAGGGATCTGGTTGTCCTACTAGCTGTGCTTATTGGGGCTACACATGAGGTTGATCCTCACTTGCAGCTCATGGTGGTGCATCTACCTGGTCATGTTGCCTGGCTAGCCCCTAGTCCTGATCCTGCATATGAACATCTACCTGGACTGGCTGAGCTAGAGCCCTGACCAGTTGATCTTGACGCTCACCCTCTCTCCATCCTTGTCCTCCCCCTCTACTCAATCTCTTCCCAGCAGAGGGTGCTCCTTGAACTTTCAATCTCAGGGGTGGCCGAAACCAATCTTTGTAGGCCTGTGTCACGCCGGGATCTGCGAGTCCCTGATCATATACCCAAGGTCGTGCCACCAACTGTCTAAAGTTGTCTACTGCCTTGGAAGTAGGAATGTATCACCCCCACAAACTCTGTGATATAGTGTGAGCAAATATGGCCACATATTCATCATCTGGTCGATCCTGTGGCTCACCAAACTGATGCTGGACTTGCCTTGACAGGTACCTCTCCACCATCATATGCTCTTGCCCCTGCATAGAGCGGTCCTGGTGGACAAAGAATATCTGTTGTACATCATTGACCCATCTAAGGTGACCAAGGTATGAGCGCTAGGTTAAAACCTGCATATCGTCCAAGACCCTTCTCCAGTGAGGAATCCCATGCTCACCTGTGTGTGAAAAGAACACACCACCTCTGTAACGCCACACTAGGGGATCATCAGGCCCCATCAGTGCTGCAATGACTTACGGCCAAAGAATGATGATGTGCTCCCATGCCCACACGTGGAGAAGTGTAACACCTGCTCTGAGTGCTCTGCCATCAAGATAGACATACTTGTGTAAGTCCTTGTAGAGCGAGGCTAGAAGAATAGGCTCCCATGCAAAATGAACTGGCCTATCATGAACCATCCACTCCCAGTAGAGCCCCCAGCCAAGACTGAAGTATTGACCTCATTGACCCGGGGCAACGAGACCTAAGATGATTGCTGCAACCACTAGACGGAATGGTGATGTGAGTGTCCTATGGTGCTCCAGATCTATTTGGCCCTCGTAGTACACAACCTCATCTATGGCAAGGATTGTATGGTAGGCATCCTGTTCGACATCCATATTGAAAATAATTCGCCAACCATGAATCGACAATCTAAGGATGCGCCACATGTCCTCTATGTAGAAGTTGAAAAACCAACTTCACAGTCCCCAAGAACACCTGCAAGCAATCACCTATCACATGCACAAATATTCAGAACAAGAAATGAAAGATGTTTTGTAAACTCTTAGAGAAAATTTGTGCAAGTAAAAATCAGAAGAATTGATTATTGAGAATAATGTTTTACAAAATAATACAAAATCCTTCGAAAAGGCGATGATGCAATAAAGCAGGAAAAAGCAACCCTAAGCTTATCTTGAGCAAAAGACAACTCAATAAGATAAGATAAGAATTAAATGATAATTATCCTAGGAAATCAATAATTACCTGAGTAAACTTATCCTAAAGTGTAATTAAATAATTAATTACACCAACACCCCCCCATAAGTGCAACTTAGGGAGAAGAAAATTATTATGCAAAGATGAGTCCCGGAAACAAGGCCTGATCAGGTACTCATTTACAAATGCAATGCAAACTAAATTGAATGGGGTAAAGGAGAAAACCACATGGGAACAAAACTCCTCCCCAAAATAGAATGCAATAAACTACCTAAGTGATGAAAAATGGAGGACTCCATAAGACCCCCCAAGGACACCATTCAGCACAAAGATACATGAAAAAATCTCCCCATAAGAGAGGAAGAAAGAGACCACAGATCCCCCCCAGAATGAAGTAACTCCAAAAGAAGTGAAGAAACTGCATCTCCAGAAAGAAGTGAGAGGGAAGAGGTTGAATGAAAGAAATCTCTGAAGGTGGAATAGGTGCAGCCCAAGATGTCTCCACAGAAGCAGGTGTGACCTCAACAAATGAAGAAGCCAAAGTAGGTGAAGACTCAATCGAAACCTCCAAAGATGTATGATCAACTAGATCCTGCTGCATTGAAACAAAAGAAGCAACAGGAGGTGGAGGAGATGGAATGGAAGCCTCAAGAACAAGATCCGAAGTGAGAACACCAATGTTCAAGAAGCTAAATCTCTCCTCTGAAAGATGATGCACACTCGAAGTGTGAGGAACAGCTGTAGGAATAGAAGCACCACCAGTAGCAAAATCAGTGAAAGAATACAACTGAGATGAGTGATCCACTATCCCAGTAGCAATAACTGCTCTACTCTCCAAGTCTCTAATGATAACCGAATTAGGTGTGAACTCCACAGATCTCCCATTGCCTCCATGTGTTATCTGATAGATGGAAAGAAGGTTATTTGTCAAGTGAGGGACACACAAGACATCCTAAAAGGAGTGGTCCCCAAAACTAAAAGACCCCTTCCCTATAACACTCATGTAAGTGTTGTTTCCCATCAAAATGGGAGACATAGTGCAAGGCTTAAAGGAAGTGAACATAGACTACGAAGATGCCATATGATGAGATGCTCTTGAATCTAGAAGCCATCTCCCTGATCCAATACCTGAAGAAGCACAAAGAGCATGTCCCTTCATATCTGATGAAGTATGTAAACCGGTTGTGCCTGTGTTATGCTGCTCTGAAGAAGAAGAATGAGGAGAAGAAGATGATGCAGACATCCCAGAAGGAAAATCAATCTGATGTTTCTGAAGAAGATGTTTCAGTTCATCAATGTCCTTGTAACAATTATATTCTGCATGTCCTTCCCTCTTGCAATATGCACATGTAGACTACTCCTTCCTAAATGATGTCCCCTTAGAAGAGGAGGATGAATTTGAGGACTCCTTTTGCTGCTCATGAGGTTTGGAATCCTTTTGTTTATGGTTCTTTCCTTTGCCTGAAGAAGCCTTCTGATCTCTAGGCTCCTGTGATGCAATAAGTGCCTGTGAAGAGGAAGAAGGTTTCATCATGCCCATGCTAGCTAACTTAGCTTGCTCTTGAGTGAGAGATGAAGCAAAGTCATCAAGAGATGGCATAGTGAATCTCATACCAAGTGCATCCCTAGTGGCATAAAAGGTGGAAACAAAAACTGAATAATCTGGTCCAAGCTTAGAAAGAATGGACAATATCAACTGAGAGTCTTCTTTCTGAACACCACACTATGACAACTGTAATCTAAGAGACTTGAGTTTGGTGAAAAAATCCTGGATGCTATCAAAATCCCTAGGATTTAAGCCAATAAGCTCATTCTCTAACTAAAACCCTCTCATAGTATCTTGCTTCCCAAACAAAGACTCCAAAGTAGCCCATATCTCATTTGGTGTAGTGCAAGATTCAATGTGAAAAAGAAGGTCAGAGGAAAGAGAAAGACATAAAGTACCATAAGCTTCATCACACCTATTAAACCATTTTCTCTTTTTAGTAGCACCTGTAGGTTCAATTTCTGTACCCATGGTTACCCTATACAACCCTTTATGTTTCAAGTGAATCTCCATTTTTTTTTTCCAACCAAAATAGTTGAGTGGAGTAAGGGGTGCAATGTTGTGTAAATCCATGACATAAAACAACAATATATACTCTCAAATAAAAAACAATGCTCGCTAATCTCAAAAAAATACCCTAATTGCACGCTTCCCAAAAAAAACTAAAATGTAAAGGCTGAGATCAAACAGAAATATCAGATACCTGGTAAAAAAATATGAAAAAATAGGTCTCAGATATGTGTAGAGAACTGAACCAGCTTTCCAACGCCTGCTTGTTTTCAAAAAATGGAGCCAGAATGCAAAAGTTATGCCTCCTGGAATGAAAACAACAACTTCTGGCTTTGACAGGCGAAACAAGCATCAAAATGAAAAAATCAGAAAATCAAACCACCACCATCAGATTCGTTGTCGAATCAACTTTCTGGAAATATCTCGTTTGCAAAAAAAATACCTCCGTTTGACCAAGTTATGAAAAAATGAAAAAAAAAGGCTTGTTTTAGGAACCAGGCAGACTAAACAGGGTCAAAAATATGGACCTCGGGGGCTGAAAATTTTTGGCCTCTGGTCTTGCATATGACCACCGGCTTCACAGTGGGGTGGGGGCTTAGGCGCGGAGCCCCTGGTCTGCAATACGACCTCAGCGGGGTCTTTTCTAGTGGGGGTTGTGGGCTCGGAAGCTCCTGGTCGCCAAACGACTGTGGGTGGAGAGAAAGGGCCCGTGGGGGCTGTCACATGCAAAAGATATGAAAAACCAAAGAAGATGTTCTGTAAACCTCAAAGTGTAAAAATGCATTAAGAGAATCAATGATTACATAGAGATCAATCCTTATGAAGGAGATCAAGAAACCCTAAAAGGGAAACCCTAAATGAAACCCTAGTGTGCACACTTAATAATTAATAATTAATTAATTATTAATGTGCCTAAATTTAGCTTAAGTAACAAAGAGGAATAAGTGACTTAATTAATTAATCAATATGATATAATTAATTAAGCATAATAACTTATTACTCTAACACCCCCCCTTAAGATGAACTTAGGAAGAAGCTAAAACACTAGAATAAGATGCATGAAAGCAAAGATGGGTCCTGACAACTAGGCTTGATTAGGTACCCATTTACAAATGCAAGAATGAGGCAGAGAAGGAAAAACCCAGTGGGAAAAAACCCCCCTACAATGAGATGACTGCTGCAAGAAGCACTGGAAGAACTCTGTAGAGTAACACTGGAACTTGATACTGGCAAGCAAGGAAATATTCTTCAGTATACTACTGAAACCGGATGAGAGTCACTGATTGACTCAAGGAATCATGATAAAGCAATAGAAGACTCGATGCCATGGAACACTCAAAAACTCCAAACGGGAACAACTCTGAAATCTAGAAAGCAGCAAGCAATTATTTAATGATGTATTACTGAAAATGAACCGCAAAGATGCAAGATGCACTCTCCCAACTGCCAAAACATCCAAGTAATCGCCAAACAACCCATCGGGCCAAATCTGGACTAAGTGATTAACCTAAGACAAATACAGAAAAAGTGGATGGATAGCAACATAGAGCTCCTCAATACCTTTCCAACGCTTCAAACAAGGAGAAAAATGGAAATCGTGGCAAAAAGTTATGAGCTCAGAAGTCCAAAAACAACATCTAACTTCAAACAACAATAAATGCAGGAAAACAATAAAATACTGAAAAATAAATAGGACTACTAGAAAGTGCTCGGAACCAGCTTTTCGGTGATATCTCGTTGCCCGATTTCGATACCATATGCCCAAGTTATGACCAAAAGAAAAAAAACTGCTTCTTTAGGGCAAACTGGGGTTAGGAGGGGCAAAGAGGGGCCGACTGTACGAATGACATCAGCAAAAGGCGAGCATAAATTTGACGACCTTCTGGCCATCGAAGCAAAAAATCACCCCCTGCCGGAAAAATTTCGGTGACCGGTATATTCTGCTCAGTTTCGAAATATTCCCTACATAGCTGGTATATTCCCCACAGGCCAGAATATTCTGTCATTGTTGTTGGCCGAGGGTTGGATCTGAGCTCCTGGTCCATCATAGGACCACCAGCCGAGCAGAAGGGCCCAGCGGGGGCTGACCTCGGCGGAGATTGGGCGGTCCTGACTGGTGGCTGCGGCTCGGCAGTGGTTGCCCAGTGGCCGCCAGGCGGCGGGTTTCTTTCTAATTGGAAGTGCTGCACAGGATTCGAAAAAACATGTGTTTTTTAATTTTTTTCCATTTTTGAGCCTCGGGAAGCGTTCTGGGGAGGCTGTACGACCCCCAGACAAAAAAATATTGCCTCCCGGATCAACTGCACCAAAATGGATGATTTGACAGGTGTTTCTAAGGTTTTGGGACTCTACGAATGTTATGGCGACATCCGTTTGAGCCCATAGTGGCTCGAAAAAATAGCTACCCCTAGATCTTGCAGAAAAGATGCCTGTGGAAACCCTTGCACTTGAAACTCACAGAGAGGCCATATCTTCAGATCACGAATAGGCAGCGACAGGTCTGAAGCTCTGATACCATGTTACAAAACCAAGATCACCTGCATGCAAGATGGATACCTGTCACATGAAAAAGATATGAAGAACCAAAGAAGATGTTCTGTAAACCTCAAAGTGTGAAAATGCATTAAGAGAGTCAATGATTACATAAAGATCAATCCTTATGAAGGAGATCAAGAAACCCTAAAAGGGAAACCCTAAATGAAACCCTAGTGTGCACACTTAATAATTAATAATTAATTAATTATTAATGTGCCTAAGTTTAGCTTAAGTAACAAAGAGGAATAAGTGACTTAATTAATTAATCAATATGATATAATTAATTAAGCATAATAACTTATTACTCTAACACTCTAAGGTGACAGTGGCCTCACCAGTAGGAAGGTGGAAGGATGAGGTCTCACTATTCAATCTCTTGACAAGCATTGATATCATCCCAATGTGGGTCCGCACAAGTGTTGTGTAAGCAATATACCATAGTCCCATGTCCCATAGCCGATCCTGCTCCCTATCGCTCAGATCTCGCAAGTAACAGAAAATATCTTATGATCTGTGCTCCTAGGAATAGAGCTCCCTCGCCGCGTCCTACATTAGGAAAGGTCACCATGTTAAAAATTTTGAGAAATTTTATTTTGAGTGCCCAAAAAACTAGCCCAATGTCACTACCTGTGAACGCGTCGCAGTTTGAAAATTTCAAACTGTGACATTGGACTGCCAAAGTCTTAAAATGCACCGTTGCACTGCACTTTTCTAAAAAGTGGCACAATTTGCAAAAACCCTAGTCTAAAAGTCCCTCGCCATGTCACACTTTGAAATGCCCCCACTGGAGATAGCAGGAGCATCAGACTTTGAATTTTGTTTCCAAACTCCAAACTCCATCACCACGGTGCGATTTACGATGGTGAGCCAGTTTGGACCACCGAGCAGTGTAGTTTGAAATTTGAGCTGCACTATAAGCATCACTGCAAAAATGCTAAATTTAAAAGCATTAAATAAGCACAAAAAATGAAAAACGAAGCTCAAGTAAGGATCACTTACCAGTGCCCCAATGCCAAGAGGTCGCTAATATTTCTAGACTCAACCATAAATGTGCATTGGGATCTGTCGTTGCGCCATCTTGTAAGAGTGTTAGAGCTCAAATCATAAAATCGTTAAAAGGCTGTGTGAAAGTGAATTGAAAGTGACCCCTCGGAGCCTTTTTTAAGCTTGAAAATTAGGGTTTTTTTTACCATGTTTGGCTATCCTGCTAAGGTTTTGAACTCTTCAACCTGTTGAGGCCTATTTTACATCATTTTATTGCATTTAGACACCTTTTTGGCCTCTTGAAGGCCTTCTGGTCCTGTTGGGAACCTTGTCCTCTTTTTTCGCAAGATCACCCAAAAATAAAAATAAAATTGTCCAATCTCTCAAGGGGCAGTATATTAGCATATTTTCTATCATCGGGCAGTAGTAGGGAAAGATTTTAAAAATATTTTTTTTGGCTTTGATCGAGACCATTTATTCTTTGAACTAATGCAATGAGTGCATTGCTTCAAAGAGGGGCAAAATGTAGACACGTTAAATGTACTGATTAACATTGCACATCTGATCCTGACTACTAACACCATTTCATCCTAGATCATCCCTCAGTCTAACCATTTAATCGAATAACCTTTATTTGATTAAATTCATCACATTTCATCTCTTAATAAGATAAATCAATTTCAGCTTGTTAAGTCATTATCTCTCATTAATTAAATAAACCATTTTATTTAATTAATTCCTAAATCTCTATTTTAATTAAATAATTCATTAATTATTTAATTAAAACTCTATAGTTCCTCTATTAAATTAAATAAATCAAACATTTATCTAATTTAAGCTAACATCACCCCCTTTAGCTAAATAAATCAAAATATATTTATTTAACTAAATATTTAAATCATATTCTTCTCATATTTGATTTAAATCAATTCATAAATTTAAGTCAAATAGGTCACATCATTTAATCCCCTCATTAAATTAATTAACCTCGATTAATTTAATCTCTTCTCATGTCCCATCCTCCATCTTTTGCCACTTGCACATGATAATAGAATTGTTTGATTTATTAAATCTCTATTTATCTTCAACATGGCATCTTTGGAGAATATTCTTCAAATTTGAAATTGAAATCTAAGTTGACTTTGTCCTTCGAACAAGGAATTCACTCCATCTTACAAGTCCTTTTCCATTGAGCCAAGTGGCCATAACTCCATTTGACTCTCCCTCCACCTTGCCATTAATACAATTTCAAAATTCAAATATTGGCATTTATTGACACATTCTTCAAAATTTGCACATCCTCCATCCATTCACATTTGGACAAGTGGCACCTTGCCATTGAATGAAATTTAGTCCCACATTGCTCTATTTTGGGCATTCTTTCAACTTATCATTCTATAAATAAAGAGCTCCTCTATTATATTTGGCATCCACAATTTGAGTAAACTTATTATGCTCAAATCTTTAGCAATCTTCATCCATACTTTTGAATGTGTAGCTAGGTCATGCAAGTTTTTTATCTTTGAGCACTCATCACTCTTCATCAAACTAGATAAAATTTCATCACCAAATCATCATTGCATCATTGGAGTTGGGAAAGGGCCAATTTTCACATCAAATTGGCACCAACTCCCTCAAGAGATTTAGAGTTTGCTTTGCTTTAGAATAGGATTTGATATGTTTTAAGTTTTGTTGTGCTCTTCACTTCATTTCCTCTTCTTTAGCAACTTAAATGAATTTCTTTACGAATCTATGTTCTTACTTGCATTCGATCTAACTGGTTGTTCATTTAATGTGTGCTTGCAGGTTTGGGATCTAGGTTCACACAAATCAACCAAAATATATATTGATCCATTACCTAATTATCATAATATAGGGATACATATCCTTCTCAACCCTAGTTTTTTTCTTATCATTAACAACACAATCCTTTGGGTACACATTTTTCTTCTCGTTAACTTTGGTTATCATCATCATCATCAACCAATCAATCAGATCAAATGGTTTTCAACTTAACTAGCGGCATAATCTTGTTTTGTTTTTTGGCTTGTTGTGCATGATTTCTTATTCCTTGTGTGTTATCATTATTTATATTTATCATGTTCTTTGCACTTTGTTTCCACAAGGGCATCATGGTCTTCATATCATGGTGTTATAAGGCATCTATTTGTGTTTGACCTTTTTTATCACATGACACATTGTTATCTCGGTTCCTTACACATTGGTGTATAACATCAAGTACAATGTCAAATCTAGGTTCTTATACCATTTTAGCATTGTTCTCATCCATATTTTCTCCCCTTCCATCCATCATCTTCCTCTATCCTTACACCATTTATCATCTAACTCTCCCATCCATTTTGAGAGCCCACCTTTGTTCTTTGAACTTGCATGTAATCTTGAGAGAGCATACCTCACTCCCATCCTTCTTGAGTCTGGAGCATCATGCCACTAATCCTTATCCCTTCCTACTTGGACTATGTTTTATTCTTCTTTGAAATGATATTACTTCTTTTAGTTGCAACATCATCTCAAAGAGGGGCAAAATGTAGACACCTAAAATTTGACCATGCCTTACCACACTTGACTTTACTCTATCCTACACACTAACTAAATAAATGTTTCTTATATTTTTAATTAATTTATCCTTCACCTTTATCCCCCACTCTAATTAAATAAATATTTATTATTTATTTAATTAATTTAGCCTTCACCTTTATTCCTCACTCTAATTAAATAAATATTTATTATTTATTTAACTAATTGATCATTCACCTTTATCCCCCACTCTAATTAAATAAATATTATTTATTTAACTAATTTATCCTTCACCTTTATCCCCCACTCTAATTAAATAAATAAATATTATTTATTTAACTAATTTATCCTTCACCTTTATCCCCTACTTTAATTAAATAAATACTTATGGTTTATTTAATTAATTTATCCTTCACCTTTATTCCTCACTTTAATTAAATAAAAATTTATTATTTATTAAATAATTAATTTATCCTTCCACATCACCCAAGTTCTTCAATAACTATTTAAATAATTTTATTATTATTTACTTAATTATTGAGAGTCACATGACTAATTAAGACCTTGTCTAGATTCATTGAACCTAGACACTTGCCAAAAAGTCAAACTAATTTTTCATCTCATCCATCCATTTCATACTACATCTCCAAATCCTAGACATTCACATAAGGATGTTTCCCTAATCCATTCCTAAGCCTAGCCCTTATCCCTCATGTGACACTTGTCACATGACTATGTAACTTTAATCCAAACCCCAATCCTTAATCAATCATATCGATTTATCAAGCAATCCATCTTGGACCTTGAGTTCTCTCATGAAAATTTTATAAATGAGAGGTTTCTAATTCCATTTTATAATCTTCTCTCATCCTATTGTTATCATGTTGCATTTTCTATCTACTTCTTCCATAACTTAGCTAATCTTCCATTATCATATAATTTTTTATCCATTTGATCTCTTATCATCTCAATCCTATCATCATGTTCTTGGTTTGATAAGAAACCACATTCCATCCATACATAAAAAGACAAAATCAAGTGGAGCTAGGGTGCACTCTACTTTAGCTCTATTTGAGAAGAAAGAAGGGTTTTAAGTGAAGGTATTGTGTGTGTTTTATATTATCTTCCATTTTATTTACCTTTAATATTTTCTTGTCTACACAAGGACTAATTTTTTATAGTAATTTTTTTTCCTTTTACTAATAACTTTGAATTTTAATGTATGATATGTACATACATACGTATGTATGTAGATATGCATGTATGTATGTATGTATGTATGTATATACATAAATATACATATACTTAAATATATGTATATACATGTATACATACATGCATAAATACATACATATATCTTTAAAGTCCTATATATTAAAGCATTACTATTTTAAGGGGTCTCCACAATTTGACACAACTATTTATTGAAGATATAAAATAATTTTATTATTTCAACATGAAATACCTCTCTCAATATACAATGAACAATGGTTTCTTGCTCACTCCCATTCCATTTTAAAATTTTGAATGATGGTTTCCTACTTGAACTTGAAAACCCTACTCTGTGTGATCTAGTGATTGATTTGGGGATGTTGGC
Organism: Sequoia sempervirens; assembly: GCA_007258455.2. Lineage (NCBI taxonomy): Eukaryota > Viridiplantae > Streptophyta > Pinopsida > Cupressales > Cupressaceae > Sequoia > Sequoia sempervirens. The sequence continues at coordinate 634,307,450 of VDFB02000003.1, forward strand.
TATTGGTGAGATTGCACTAGTGGATGGATTTTGCTAGGAGGTTCTCCTTTATCACCTATGTTTGCTATATGTGGTAATAGATTTATTTACAACTTATGTGCCCCTTTTTCTTCTCATGGAACCCCTGATAAGGTCTCTATCTTTTCTAATGAGTCTATAGGGAAAGAATTTGTGGATAATCTATAAGGGTCACTGCTAGGGTTTGAAAGGATATCTAATCCATAAGTTGGTTTCATTGTTCCTACTATACATGTGAATATTGTTGAACATGTGTTTCACCCCTTCATTCTCATGGTTCCTATGTGGATGCTATGTCTAATATCCCTCTATAAATGACTCTCACCCTTTTGAAAAATAGATTCCTCTTCCCTATGTTATGGCCACTGCAGTGGTGATTCTAGGGTAGGAAGTGATTGAAAACAAAGTATTTTTCATGAACAAGGGTCTATTTTTTTATTTAACTATTTGTGGCCTACTCTCCTAGATTTAAATCATTGAATTTTTGAGTATTCAATTCCACTTATTGATGGTAGGATATAGATTTACCCATATGTTAGGGGGTTTTGTAGTATATTTTGAATCTTCTCATAATAGGGAGGCTGTGTTAACTATTTGTGGTTGGATGTGGGGTCTACACAGGCTCTCTTAATTCATTCTTGGTCTCACTCTTTCAATCCCTTAAAATATTCTATCAAATAATATTGGTTTGGGTGAGATTTCATTATCTACCCTTGTAGTAGTGCAATTCTAGCTTTGAAGCCATTGAATTTATGCTCTAAGTCACTTCGCAAAGGTGAAATTTACTTCTTTCAACTTCACCTAGACACCTCCTTTACATGTATCCTAATGGATCTTGAATTATGTGAATAATCATCCTTGGATTCAATCTATTAATTACAAAGGCATCCCATTTCAATGCAGATGTTTTCTTACCACTAGGAATTTGGCTTCAAATTACCCCAATGCTATTTGTAGGTCATCCTCCTCTACTTGATGGTATATCACCTTTCCCCACTAACTTACTATATATCTAGAGAGCTTAATTGCTAACTCAAAGTTGCATTCCCCCACTCTAGTGGTTGCCCCTTTTGGGCCTAGTGAGGCTCCTATGACTCTATTAGCTCCTCTAAGTGAGTTCCACTCAACTCATGATTTGGTTGTTCATCTACCCATTTCCACTATTCCCATATTTCCCTTATTTTTAAAGTGACAAATATCTACTTTTGATTCAATTATTTATTGATCAACATCTCTAACTAGACATTCCTCTATTTATGTAACACCCATGGATGGTCCCTCTATGGGGGCATCCCCCACTTCTCCTAGGTCTAAGGACTTAGAAAAAATCTTTCATGAATAATTATTCAAAGGTAGAAGAAATATATTCCTAAGCCTACATCCTAATCACACACTAGGGCTAAGGGTGTAAGGTTCAATTAACAATGGTATGACATCATTTACGCTAGATCATTGGGTATTGTTTTGTTCTTGGAAACTTGATTATAGTTGGGTTGTATTTTGTATGGAAACTTAGTTGTGTTGTGTTATTCCTATGTAATAGGGTTTGGGCGTTATCATAAACCCATTTTATTTTAATTAGAAACTTGAAATCTCTCCTCTAACACTTCACATTTTTGAAAAGATTAGTAAATTAAGTCATAAAAAAACATTACATTTTGTCGTTGATGACATTTTTTCAAGAATTTTTTTATTGAAACAGGAAAAAATTAATACATGTATTAACGTTTCAAGTTATTACTACAAAAGCTAGGCATGTTGTGATGGTTAAGTTGTTGTGTTGCTATTTTTTCCATCAAGGTTGAACCCTATTGGGGTGTGATTGTTGATAATTTATATTGAGGATGAGGTCCCCCATTTGTGACCTCACTAATTCATAGCTCAGGGTCAAAAAGTGTTTACCCCTCTTAATTAAAAAAAAGTTTTTACAACGACAAAATTAAAGAAAAATCATAATAATTTTTTTATATTAATAACTAAATTATATTGTCAGTTTTTTAGATTAAATAAATGCTTGATCACCCCCTTGTCGATATAATAAAAACTCATCCAAAGAACTTGTAAAACATGAAATTTATTATAATTTAGTTGTTGATGACATCTCATTCAAATGACACTTTGTTTCAAGGTTTTTTTATAAATTTTATGTTGATCTGAATTTGTATATTAATAATTTTATCATAAGTTACTCTTCATCATGTTGCATGTTGACAATTTGTTTATCACTATGAAAGATCAATTACTAATCAATAAATTGAAAGAGGATAGGAAGACCAATTTTGAGATGTTTAGTCTTGCATCGCTTCATTACTTGCTTAGAATTTAATTGTGACAAACACCTAGGCAAATATTCCTCTTTCAAGCGAAGTACACCAAAGAAATTCTCATATAGTTTAAAGAGAAAGACTAAATTTTTTTACTAACACCAATGGATATTAGAACTACAATACCTTAAATATTGAGATAGTAAAGTAGTCAATGAAACACTATATAGGATTTGGTGGGAAATTTGATTTACTTAACTAAGTCTTGTCCACACATATCTTACATATTTGTACTCTTGTCTTGATTCATGACTAATCCAAAGTAGAGTCATTAGTTAGTTGTAAAGTGAGTCTCGAGATATATTCAAAGAATATAGAACTTTACATTAGAATGTTTGAAGAATGAAGGTTTCAAATATGCTAGAATCTTATATCCAAATTGGGCAAGTTGCAAAGACAATAATAAACCAACTTTTGATTATTAATTCAATCTTAAATAAACCATTATTTCATGTAGTTGTAAGAAGTAACTTAATGTTGTATTGTCACTCATTGAAGAAGAGTATAAGGAAATTATTATAGTAATATGTGAAGCCATTTAGCTCTGAAACTTCTTGAGTATCTTCAATACTCACACCTTAATCCCCTAATTATATATTGGCATAATCAAAGTGTGTTCCATGCTCACACAAAACATATTGAAATGCATTATCACTTTATTCATGGGCATATCCTCAAAAATATTCCTCTCAAATGAAGAACACCTAAGAATTTTTCACATGGTTTAGAGTGCAAAACTAAAAAGATTCATTAACACCAATGTAGATCAAAAATACATTGACGAAAGATTTACTTGACTACTAGGTATCTGTGTGGAGTGCATTAAAAAAGTGAATTAAGCTCTCGTCAATTGCAGAGTTGTATATGACGTGAACTATTATGGGGTTTCCAGCATGTTGTGGAATACTAAAAGATAATCCAACCTTCCAAATTAAGGGACAGATAATTGCCTGTTGCATGGTTTAACTTTATTGGGGATAAGAAACGTTGCAATTTACACTACCCTAATTGTAGCTTTGATTTCTACTCACCCATTGTTGCGCCATGTGACTCAACTTAATTAACAATAACAATGTCATGTGTTTAGACTTTAATGGAATGGTTTAAGGTTATAATAACAATGTCATGTGTTTAGACTTTAATGTAATGATTTAAGGTTATAATAAAAAATTAGATCTAGAAATGGATTTTAGTGATTAGAGTAAGATTAAGTAGCTTTTTAATTTGGTTTGGTAATGGGTTTGTCACTTGTTTAGACTTTAATCAAATGGTTTAAGATTATAATAACAAATTGGATCCAAAAATTGACTTTTGTGATTGGATCCTAGGATTAGGTAGCTTTTTAATTTTGTTTCGTAATGGGTAGGTTATTGTTCTTGGTTAGTTTGATGTTATGAGAGAATATTTTTTAGTAGAATATGAATGTAGATATGTGATTAGGATGCCTTAGACAATGGTTTCATTATATGATCTAGACCTAGTCTATCCATTGTAAGTATTTGAATTTGCATTGGTCACATTTTAAGTTTGACCATGATTTATGTCACTAAAAATGTCATCATAATGACCAATTCTAGCCTCAAAGATAAGTCCCCTTAGTCCCAATTGCAATTGTTTATTAGCATGTAGTAACACCTTGTCTCTTTCTTGGTTTTCTATGCTTTAAAACCTTATGTTTTGAACCAAATTTGGTAAAATTATTGGTTTTCTACAAGTGAGAGTCTCAAAAGATTTGGCATGCATTCAAGATTATGCCTAGGCAATTTCAAAATTGGCACAATTTTTTTTGGAGATTAATGTAATCATCTTGAAATTGCCTTGACAATTTCATAATTGCTACCAATTGAAAGCACCAATTTCACCTAAATTCATAAAAAAGATAGTTCTAGCACTATAGTGTCTTTGTCTCTTTCCCCTGCCTTTCAAGAGTGTCAATTTTCTTTCATCTTGCACCTAACCTTTCATTGTATCCTTGATATATTTAGAGTCAACTTTGGCCTTTTCTTAGAGAGTTTTGTGTGGAGCTTTAAAAAAATCATGTGTGATGTCTTCTTTTATTAACTCTTGCTCTATCTTGTTTACTAAATAATTAAATAATGCATTGTCTATATTATGATGGTGTCATAAATAAATATTATGGGTGATCCCACAATAGTGGTTTACAATTTTTGGCCAAATTGGACACTAAAATATTTTTTTTAACTAAATCTTCACTTTTGGGCACCTATAGCGGCTAAACTGTGAGGAATTTGAAGATGATGCAAACTAGAGTTTCATGACATTTTGTCTATAGATTATAAAAATATTTTTTCAAAATTTTTGGAATCAGATTGCACTTTTTTCCATCTCCTCAAAACTAGTTTTTTTCAAAAACAACATTTTTAAAAGTGACACTCATCAGATAACGTATAACTTTTTCCATGAAGGATAAAATTCTAATTCTTTCAAATTTAGATTTTAACTCCAATATCTAGTGCTTCCACTTGGTTAGATAGTTTTTTATTAAATATTTTTTCTTTAATCAAGTTTCAAAGTCAAACCAATTACAATTCAGACATAGTGCGACCATATAACGTAACTTTTTTGTATATATTGAAATTCAATTTTATTTTTTGTTGGATCAAGTACATAAATATCTGGTGTACTTATATTTTTTCAATTTTTTTTTGATAATCTACTATTTTTCACATATGCAAAACATAGACCTTCATTTTCGGTGAAAAACCTATGTTTAATAAAACTAAAAATAAAAATACATAATAAAACCAAAACATATCAAAATTATATTCGTTGGATAGCTTGTTCCGATGACTACCTGATTCCAGTTGGGTTTGTGAAGTCTCTTCCATTTTCATGTTCAAATTGAGCTCTAAAGTGAAAAAATTTAGGTTTTCTTTGTGTATGAGGGGGAGAATTACGGTTAAGGGGGGTTCAAACGAACCCCTAGGGGTTCAAGCGAACCCTAGTGGTTCACTCAAGCTAGGGTTTTCTCAAACCCTGGTTCAAGCGAACCACCTTTACTATATGCATTTTGTTTGTATTTTGAGCAAGAAAATAGTAAATGGGTTCACTTGAACCTATAGGTTTGTTTGAACCCCTCAAATCAAGTTTTTTTCCATGGGGTCATTTTTTGTGAGTTTTCCTTCCTCACTCAAATTGTAAACCTCTTTTGTGGGTTTACCCTTATTGAAATGTGATCTATTTGAAAATCAGTTGATCTTACCATTTTCTTTAGCTATTGCTACATATAAAGAAGATAGCATAATATGTGATTGAAGTGTACAAGTATACGTAAAATCTTAATGGTGGTTACTTGGACCTGTGTTCATATAGTTTTCTTGGTATTGTTAACCCATCATACTCCATATCATAGAATTTTTGGATTTCATGCAAACATGCTTCTCAAGGAGTAAGCAATCTATTTTTTGGTAAAAATCATTACTCCACAAAATAAAAACCATTCAGAAATTCCAAATTTCAAAAATAAACACTATATTTTTTCAAACGATTACAATATCTAGGTTCCACCAATAGAGAACCTTCAATTTAAGAAAATAAAAATAAAATATAAACAAATACAAAATTTTAAAAGTACCCTCTTGTCCCACATCTCTAAATTTCCTAAAATATAAAAATGAAAATAATTGAATATGTATTTAATACCAATTGGTTCTACAACAATCTCAAGAAATAATTTTCCTACAACTAACATTTTCAAGCTAACACTCTATTAAAAATTTGACCAAGATTTTGAACAAGACCTAATACAACCTTTCATTTCATACACTAGAACTACATAACAAGCCTTCTCTTTCTACAAAATTTGCAATAAATCTACAATGAAAGAACAATACAAAATACCTCTATGAATCCAAAAAAATAAAAAGTTAATCTTTCTCCTTCAACAATCAAGCTTCAAATCCCTCTTCAATCCACTTGTAATCTTTTGCTAAGCAAGTAACAAGCAAGGACTTTCAAGAAAACACAGTTCTCTTTTTTCTCTCTAAATAATAATAATAAAAGAATAATAATCATAGAATGAATACTTTTGCACATAAAACAATACCTAGATCCATTTCCCTTATGATTCTTTTCACACTCACTTTGCTCCAATGTTAGATAATATCTAATTTCTAACAAATACCTATTTTCTCTTAAAAATATATACTATCATGTTTTGAAAGTCAATGTGTACTTTGATCAATTAAGAGTCTTCCTAGGGTATACATGTATATGAAACATGTTGCAAGTATGAAGATGTTGTCATTGATGTAAACAAGCCTATGTTGTCATTAATGATATTAGTGCAATGGTTGAGAAGATATTGTTTCATTTATAAGCTTCTATTTATGGTTCAGATGTCAAGGATATTATGAAAATTGATAAAATAAGGAAATATGGTGTTGCAGAGGTGTTCTTGTTTTGCTTCAAATTTCTTCTAGGTTGAAGATCTAGTTTTGTGGTTTGGATATGATGGTTAGATATGTATAGAGTTTTTATATCCATAATTTTGGCTTATGGATTGTTTTTCAAAGGAAGTTATGTTCACCAGTGTGTGAACTAGTTTTGTTGTGTTGTGTATAGAGGTGTCTGGGAGAAATGTAGTTTCTTCGCATTTCTCCACAGTTGTTTTTCAGGACTTGTAAAGGAGATTTGATGATTTTTTTCTCTTGTTTGTGTCAAGAGGATTTGTGGTTAGGCATATCAAAATAAGGTCTACTGAGTTACAAAGTATTGTAGTGTTTGGCAGTGTTGTTTGGATAAACAATTTTTTTATAATCTTCAAGTGAGATTTGTTGTGAAGGAGTTTGTTGGTTTCTAGGATGTTCTTGGAGCATGTTCAGGTGAAGGTTTTTGTTCAAAAGTTTTGGATTATTCAAAGGAATCCTATAATTCAAAGTTCAATGTGTTTTCATGGGTAACGATTGACCTGGTGTTTACACTACATTCGAAGATGTTCAAGTGTTAAAGAAGGTGTACAATGTGGCATGTGAGATTTAATTTGGGTCCCAATTAAGTTTGTTTTTGGTCCACTTTCATTCCTATCCACTACGGGAATTTTTAGTTCTAACCTAATTTGAAATTGTAAAGTGCGACACGTGTATTGTCGACCTTGGATAAAATTTTCAAGGTTGAGGACGGTATAAATATGAGTTGAGATGTTGAGGGTTGATAAAATAGAAAGGATAGATGTGTATGATGCATGTGACACAAATTTCTGAAGAGTAGAGTGTGACATTAAGCAGAGCAGTGTGAACTTCAAAGTGCTGGACTTCTAAATGCAGTGAACTGAAGGTGTCCACAATCATTCAAATAGATTGAAAAGGTGTTGTAGCTATTGTGGTGAATTCTTTGTTGCATTGATAAGTTGTTCTCTGTGTAACATTTCTCTTATTTCTTCTTTTTCCTTTTGTGGCAGTGAGCCCTGGTTGTGAGCCTTTTTTGGACAATGCATCCTATTCTAGCAGTGAGCCTTTGTACTATTTTTGCAATTACTTATATTGTGAACCAATCCTCACCATGTTTTTTCCCTCATTGGGTTTTCCACGTAAATATGGTGTTCTCTTGTGTATGGTGTTGGCTATTTCAATTTATGTTAATTGTGTTTCATGGTTAAACATTATAACAGATTAAGGGTTTAGTGAAAGTATGTGGATCTAATTACTATTGAGGGTTTTGATGTTTTAATTTGGTACAAATGATTCACCCCCCTCTCAGCTGTCTTGTTAATTTAACAATTGGTATTAGAGTAAGGTTCCTTGGAGAAAAGCTTAACTACTTGAGATAGATTTGGGATGGAAAACAAGATAGATTTCCCTAAGTTTGATGGCATAGATTATGCATTCTAGAAGACAAAGATGGAAGAATATCTGGAATCCTTTGGATATGAGATTGAAAAGGAAATAAAGACTCAATATTTTGCACCTGTGAATGGTCTGAGCATAAGTGATGAGATCAAGGAACATGAAATAAATGGTAAGGAAAGATTTATTCTTTTGAGAAATCTTTCAAATTCAAAATTACTAAAAGTTATGAATCTTAAGACTGCTAAAGAAGTTTGGGATAAGCTAGAAAGCATTTATGAAGGAGATGATAAGGTTAAACAAGAAAAATTGTAAAATTTGAAGGCACAATTTGAGACCTTGTGAATGTTTGAAGATGAAGCAATTACAAGTTATATGCAGAGGGTTAATAAGTTGGTAAGTGTGATGAGAGGTCTTGGTGTGCAAATCAAAGAACCTAGAGTGGTAAAGAAAGTTCTCAGATATCTTCCTCATTCTTACAGTGAAAAGGTAGATGCTATTGAGGAAGTTGCAAATTTTAATACTTACTCTAGAGATCAATTGTTGGGTACACTAACTTCATTTGAAATGAGATAACATGGCTGGAAAAATGAAACAAAAATGGAAGCTGCTTTCAAGGCTAGAAAATTAGAAAAGGTTGAAGATTCAAATGGAGAATACCTTGATTATGTGGAAGCTAACTTTGTAAGAAGGATGAGAAAGGGAACCGATAAGTACAAAGGTAAACTACCTTTCAAATGTTTTAGCTATGGAAATATAGGTTACTATGCTTGAAGATGTCCAAATAGAGCTATGAACAATAAAAGTAAGGAGAACAAAGGAAAACTGATTAAAATTTTAGTTACTATGTTAGGGAATATGCTGGTATTTTTTTATGATGAATCTGATTATGGGGATGATGATGAATGCTTGTTCTTGGCTATAAAATATGAATCTACTTTTTCTAACTCTAAAAGTTGTGTGAGGGATAGTGTTCCAAAAACAAAGCATGAGATTGAAGGTACTTTGGTATCTACTTTTCATTCTAGACGAGATAAGAACTATTGGGTTGTTGACAGTGGTTGCTATAATCACATGACTGGAGATAAAAGTAATTTTTTTAAACTTGAGAAATATGATGGAGGATTAGTTAAATATGTGAGATTAGAAAAGGATTTGGAACTATGACTGTTATTGGTAAGAGGAGAGATGGAAATATCTATCAACTCAAGGGTGTTGGTGGTCATTGCTTTATGGCTTAGATTAATGATAGTTGGTTATGGAATCAGAGGATGTGTCACATGAATTTTGAAAATATGGTTAGAATTCGTACATTTCAAGTAGTAAGAGGCTTACTAGAATCACCAAGCCTATCAATGTTTTTTGCAAAGATTGTCAATTCAAAGAAAAAAAAATTAAAAAAAATTGGTAGTTTCAAAGGAAAAGAGAAATCTACTACCAAACTATTGGAATTAATACATGTAGATCTTTTTGGTCCTACAAGAGTGCTCCATCAAGAAGTCTTCAAGGTGATAGGTATTTCATGCTTTTGATTGATGATTATTCTAGAATGACATGGGTTACTTCTCTTAGAAAAAAATCTAAAGCTCTAGATAAATTTAAAGCATTTAAAGCTATGGTTGAGAATGAGATGGATCTGAAGATCAAGTGTTTGAGGTCTGATAGAGGTGGAGAATTCACCTCTAATGAATTTCACATGTTTTTGTGAAGATCATGGAATAAAGAGGCATTTTTCTACCCCTAGAACTCCTCAATAGAATGGAGTTGTTGAAAGAAAAAATAGAACTGTTCAAGAAGCTACAAGGACTATGATGAAAGAAGCTAAACTACTGGAAGTCTACTAGAGAGAAGCAATTCATACTATTGTTTACATACTTAACAGAGTTCAATCCAAACCTAACAACACAAAGACTTCCTATGAGTTGTGGTATGGAAGGATTCCTACTGTCAAGTACTTTAGAGTGTTTGGAAGAAAATGTGATATCATAATTTGAGATGAAGAAAACTTGTGAAAATTTGATGCAAGTTCTAATGAAGGTATATTCCTTGGATATTATACTAAAAGAAAAGCTTATAGATGTTACAAAAAAAGGCTAAGAAAGATTGTTGAAATTGCAAATGTTAAGGTTGAGAAAAATTTGTAGAATTTAGTTGTTATAGATGGATATGTGTTATATGAAATTGCTTGCAGAGAAAAAGAAGAAAAAGATAAGGAAAAAAAATGTAGAATGAAGAGGAAGAAGCTCCAAAAAATAAACCTAATACTGCCAAGTATGTGCAAAGAAATCATTTCAAAAAACAAATTATTGGAGACAAAAGAAAAGGTGTATTGACAAGAAGAAGAGTTACTGAAACTGAGGTAAATTTGTATTTACTTTCCAAAATTGAACCAAAAACAGTGAGTGAGGCATGCAGAGATGAATATTGGATGAAGGAAATGGAAGAAGAGTTGGAATAGATTGAGAAAAATGAGACTTGGGAATTGGTTCCTAGACCTGAAAATAAGAACATAATTAGAACTAAGTGGGTATTCAGAAACAAGCCGAATGAGAATGGAGTTTAAGTGGTAATTGAAATAAAGCAAGGCTTGTGTGTAAGGGTTACTCACAAGTAGAAGGAATAGAGTTTGAAGAAACATTTAACCTAGTGGCTAGGATGGAAAAAATCAGAATGTTTTTGGCATTTACAAAACAAAAATACTTTAAAGTTTATTAGATGGATGTGAAGTTTGCTATCTTGAATGAAAAATCGTAGGAAAAAATCTACATGCAAAAACCAGAATTGTTTTAGTTATCAAATAAAATGGAAATGGTTTATAGCTTAAAAAAGGCATTGTATGGATTAAAGCAAGCTCCTGGAGCTTGGTATGCAAGATTGGATAGATATTTGATACAAGGATTCAACAATGGTACTACAGATAGTAATCTTTACTTTAAAGTTGAAGAAGATAAAATCTTGATAGTGGTTGTGTATGTGGATGACATTATCTTTGGAGGCAATGAAGATATGTGTAAGAAATTTGTAGAAGAGATGCAGAAAGATTTTGAGATGTCTATGTTTGGGTAGATGAATTTCTTCCTTGGGCTACAAATCGATCAAACAGATAAGGTCATATTCATTTCATAGTCAAAGTATGTTAAAGAGATGTTGAAGAAGTTTGGAACATCATGACTCCAAATTGGTATGTACTCCTATGGTTACTAGTTGCAAATTGAGCAAGGATTATGAATCCCCTAAGGTTGATCAAAGTAAGTACAGATCTATGGTTGGTGGAAGGCTATATCTAATTGTTGCTAGACCAGATATCATGCATGTAGTTTTTCTTGTGGCTAGATTTCAAGAAGATCCTAAAGAGTCACATGTTTCTGCAGTAAAGAGGATATTCATATATTTGAAAAGAACTTTGGATTATGGCTTATGGTATCCTAAGGATACTAATTTCACATTAAGCACATACATAGATGTAGATTGGATTGCATGTGTTGATGACAAGAAACGTACAAGTGGTGGTTCATTCTTTCTTGGATGTAGATTGGTGGCATGGCTAAGCAAGAAACAAGATTTGTTTCTTTATCTATTGTAGAGGTTGAGTATATTGCAACATATTTTTTGCACACAAGTATTGTGGATGTGATAGACATTGAAGGATATCAGAGTAGTGTATGATGAGCATATTTCTATCTTTTGAGATAACACGAGTACAATTAACATTTCAAAGAATACAATGATGCATTCAAGGACAAAGCATATATCAATCAAGTATCACTTTTTGAGAGAGAAAGTTGTGGAGAATGAGGTAAAGCTTAAATATGTACCTACAAAGGATCAGATTGCTGAAATATTCACTAAGGCTCTTCTTAAGGATACTTTTGAGTATCTTTGGAAGAAGTTAGGGGTCATTGCCCCTCCTTTGAACTAGATGAATATGGAGATGCATCAGTCAAGTGGATTTATGGATTCATTCTCTTTCTAGACTAATGTTGATGGCTACCTCTCAGGGGGGGTAGGTAGTAAGGGTATGTGCAAGATCATGATGGGCCAAAAAGTGGCAATATGTAACTAATATGATGGCCCATGAGGCTGATGACTTTTTTTTACCCAAAATTAATGAAACGAAAAGGGTTTTTAAAGGAGATTCTCAACTTTCCATCAATATAAATCATGCTTTACTTTGAATTTAATAAATAATTATTATTCATTTTCTATTTGAATTATGACTAAAGTCCTAATTGATAGGCTAATTGAAAAAAATCTATAGCTTTCAAAGTGTATCACATTTTTTGAATCCAAAACATGCGTCACATTCTATGCTTTGCATACTATAGGATTAAAAAAAAAAAGAAATAAATTTTATGAAGTTTCGACCAAGTTAAGGTGGTGGACATTTGAGTTTTATTTTTTAATATTTGTAAAAAAAATCCATAATTAATTATTTACTTGGAAAAATATTACAAAAAAATATGCATCACATTGGGACATGCGTCCTCTACTTATATCTAAAATCTTATAAAAAATTATTATCATTTTATTGTGGTGAGGGTGGTCAGACATACACCTACTTATTTTTTCCCTGAAATTTAAGTACTATTGCATTGAAATTTCAAATTTTCACCAAATAGATTTATTTAAAAAATAAATAAACCTAGTATTTTAGAAACTACATTCAATTTGATACAAATTCTATTCTTACATATTTTTGAAATAATATAGATAACTTATTCAAATTTTTATGTCAAGTTGCCTAACTTTGATTTTTTTGAATGTTTTGCCACTTAAGGGCCTGTTTTTTCCATGATGATCCTGCACATAGCCGTAACATTGTTGTAACATATGAATTTTATGTTGTCATGATGCAAAGGTTGTTGAGTTGATTGGTGTGTACTCCTAAGGGGGAGTATTTAGAGTAGTTGCAAGTATCTTGGTTCTATGTCAAAGGGGGGGAGAAAGAAGTTATGTGAAAAACGAGAGATTTCATGAGATAATTGTGAAAGGGGAAGAAAAGAGAAAAGGAAATAAGTATGTTAATAGATATTGTGTCTTTGATGGTTTTTCACATCATGTGTTGCCATCAATGACAAAGAGGGGGAATATTATAGGTATGAAGGTTTTGTCATTGATGATAGTAATGCAATGGTTGAGAAGAGATTGTTTCTTTGATAAGCTTCTAGTTATGGTTCAGATGTCAAGGATATTGAGAAAATTGATAAAATAAGGAAACAAGGTGTTGCAGAGGTGTTCTAGTTTGCAGAGGTGTTCTAGTTTTTCTTTACATTTCTTCTGGGTTGAAGATCTACATTTGTGGTTTGAATATGTTGGTTAGAGATGTTCAGAGTTTCCATATCTAAAATTTCCACTTCTGGATTGTTGGTCAGAGGAAGTTATGTTCACTAGTGTGTGAACTGATTTTGTAGTGTTGTGTATAGAGGTGTCTGGGAGAAATTTATTTGCTCCACATTTCTCCACATGGTTAGGTGTATCGGAAGGTCTTCTGAGTTACAAAGTATTGCAACATATGGCAACATTGTTTCGATAAAAAGAATGTTTATAATCTTTAGGTGAGATTTATTGTGAAGGAGTTTGTTGGTTTCAAGGATGTTCTTAGATCACGTTTAGGTGAAATTTGTTGTCTAGAAGTTTCAGATTATTCAAAGGAAGCGTGTAATTCAAAGTTCAATGTGTTTTCACAGGTAACAGCCGACTTGGTGTTTACACATCATTTAAAGATGTTCAAGTGTTAATGAAGGCATAGCGTGGAATGTGAGATTTAATTTGGGTCCTAGTTAAGTTTTGTTTTGGTCCACTTTCGTTCCTAACCAACAAGAATGTTTAGTGTTGACCTAATTTGAAATTGTAAAGTGTGAAGTGTGTATTGCCGACCTTGGAGAAATTTTTCAAGGTTGAGGATGGTATAAATATGTGTTGAGATGTTGAGGGTTGATAAGATAGAAAGGATATATGTGTATGATGCAAGTGATGTGAATTGTTGAAGAGTAGAGTGTGAGATTGAGCAGAGCAGTGCAAACTTCAAAGTGTTGAACTTCTAAATGCAATGAGTTGATGGTGTCTATAATAATTCAAATAGACTGCGAAGGTGTTGGAACTATTGTGGTAGATTCTCTATTGCATTGAGAAGTTGTAATCTGTGTAACATTTCTCTTCTATCTTCTTTTTCTTTCAGTGGCAATGAGCCCTGGTTGTGAGCCTTTTTTGGACAGTGCATCCTATTCTGGAAATGAGCCATTGTACCAGTTTTGCAATTACTTACATTGTGAGCTAGAATCCTCACCATGGTTTTTCCCTCATTAGGTTTTCCATGTAAATATAGTGTTATCTTATGTATGGTGTTGGTTATTTTAGTTTTTATCATCTAATTTTCATGGTTAAATATTATAACAGATTGAGGTTTTAATTAATACATGTGGATCTGATTACTATTGAGGGTTTTGATGTTAAAATTTGGTACAACTGATTCACCCCCCCCCTCTCAGTTGTCTTCTTCATTTAACAAAAACACTCTTTATTTTTGAAACAAAAATAAAAAATAATAATTTAATTTAGAATACCACTTTTTTTCTTTTATTATTTTTGTATATTAAATTATTTTTTATTTGTTTAGCTTACAAAATTTGGAAAAGATGAATTTCTTACATAAAATCTTGGAAAATTCTTTAAACATTTACATGGTTGCATATTTTTCTTGTTGGGTGAATTTGAGACGAGTTTTTTTTGTTGTACCTTTTTCGCATTTCATTTAAACAATTTTAAGGTCCTCTAATTGTGGAATTTGTTAGTGTAGGTTTTTATTTTCCTAGTGGGATAATTTATTTTCCCTTAGTTATAGATTTTTCGTACACATTTATTAAGCTTGCTTAGGATAATAAAGTGATTTTCTCATTTAATAACTAGGATATAAAGTGAAAAAAACTTCTGAAATGCATCACTTTGTTGCTACTTCGCCTCCTCCCTGCTCTACGACTCATGATACTACTAATGTTTCCCTTGGAGGTTTCAAATATCTAGAGGAAGGCATGGTAGGCTTTGTGGAGCCAAGATGTGCAACGATGGGGGTGTAGAATGGTTCCTACATGAATTTTAAGGAAGCCCTAGGTGGTGCTAGGGATGGGTGACATCATGCAATTGAGTTGCTATTACATGATCACCCACAAATCCTTTCCAATTGACCCTAAGGGGGCGGTAATGGGGGAGCTTGGCTAATTGCAAGGGGAAACAACATCCACTCGTGAAGGTTGTCTCTATAGATTTGATTCAACATGGAATTGCTTTACCTTTGCATCAATCTAATACAATCCCTAAAGTTTGCATAGATGATTTGGTTTGGAATAGGGAGAAGTTACTCCAAAGGCATGCACTCATTTACATATTTTTTAGGTTGTGGCCCAACTTAAGCAGTCTCCATGAATGGGTATTGGAAAATTGGAAACCTATCAAGGACAAAATCTGCATCTTTCCATGCACCAGGGGGTTCTTTATATTGGAATTTTAATCCCTTGAAGATAAGAAGTGGGTGCTTGTGAATGGCCCATGGACTTTCCAAGGTGATTTTTTATGCATTAAACCTTGGTTCCCTTCATTTGATCCTCAAAATTAGACCTCCTCTTCCTTCTTTTGGGCGTGTCTTCCCTATCTTCCCTTTAGTTCTTGGAATCAGATTGCTTGCAAGCTATAGGAAACTATTTAGGTAGGTATCATTGCAGCTCGAAATAAACACTTAAATTACCAAAACTCCACCTTCATGTGCATATGTGTAGAAATGGACCTATCCAATGGTCTCCTTGTGGAGTTTTTGTTGTTGGTGGGAGATCATTGTTGGAATCAACTTGAGGACTATAAAAAGGTTTCCTTTAGATGTAGAAAAGGCTACTTTACAGATCATTCTACATTCCAATGTCAAAATTTGCATGGAATGAGAAAGGGTATGGACACGTCAAAGGGAAAACCATCATGGTGGGTAGGGGTTGAGCCCCAACATTACATTATTATTCCCAAATCTTAGAATGTCACCTATATCAGTTAGGCTTCTCCTCAGGGTAGTCTAAAACTCCCTTCTCCTTGGATAACTAATAATCCAACACCCCCAAATGGGAAATCTCAAGTAGATACCACTAATTCGATCACTTTGATAGCTTGCCCACACTCAAAATTTGAAAACTTTGAGCTTTCCCAAGATCCCATGATCACTACTATTGATGTATGCTTTGTTGAAAGCTTGAGAGAGAATGGAAACCAAGTTCTCCACCCAATTGAGAAGGCATTAACATATTCACCAACTAGCATAAAAATTACATCTCTTGGGAATGAGAAATTTCATGAGAAATTAGAAGAAACAAAATGTGTAGGGATGACAATAGAAAATTGGACAAGGTTGCAAAAGAAGAAGAAGAAAAATGAGGAAATTTTTAGCATGCATCTTTCCTCCTAGAAAAAAAAAATTGAGCAAAGCCATTTGTTGTGTCATAACCCAATTTTATTACATATTTATTAAATACGAAAAAATGGATTATTGAAGAAATTCAATTAACTATTAAATAGAAATTGTGGAATATGCAAAAATTGAATGAAAGAAGTTGACTGATGTTGAATTTGCAAACTTTTGAAAATTAATTTTATGTTATCAAGAATTGAACGTTACTGATCAATGTGCAAGTGCAGGTGTGTAGTTTTAGGGTGAAAGGTTGAAGGATGAGAACATAATTGAAGTAGGATTGTTTATCTGGATTGAATGGTAAGCCAGTTGGAATCTAGGTGCACACACCACAAATGACATGATAACTTACATTTGAATTAAATTGCATGTGTAAGAGAATGAAATTTCCTTACTCGAATTGTCTCTGTTATTGAAAATAATGGCTTGTAGATTTAAAAATTTTATACTCAAACTTTGTGTTTAAAGAAATGAAAGAAAGTATTTAAAAGAATGGTTAAAAGGGAAAAAATGTTTCATTATGTGGAAATTAAGTGTAAGAAAGAAACTTCCTTTTTAATATATATATATATATATATATATATATATTGTAGACACTCAAAATATCCTGATCAACATCATATACTTGATTCTGATTAACTTACACTGATTCTTCCTTAATCACTTCCACACTAACCAATTAATTGAATAATATTTATTTAATTAATTAAATTCATGAAAATTCCCCCTTAATCAAATAAATCATATTCTTCCTTTAATTAAATAAATCAACTTTATTTAATTAAATCCTAATGTTCTTCATTTAATTAAATAAATAAACTTTATTTAATTAAATCCTAATGTTCTTTCTTTGATTAAATAAATCAATTTTATTTAATTAAAATCCTAATGTTCTTCATTTAATTGAATAAATCATTTTTATTTAATTAAATTACTAATGTTTCAATATCCTCTCATTTGATTTAAATATATCCAAACATCTAAATAAAATGTCACAAATCAAACTAATTTCATCAAAGTTAATTAATCCTAAATTAATTAACTCCTAAAACTAATCCTCCATTTCTCTAACTTTGGCAAGTTGTACACATAAATCAATTTACTTGATTTACTAATTCCCCCTATTTTCATTCAAATATGGCATATTATTTTGAATATTCCACCCACTTGACTTTTCCTTCCCAAAGGACTTTTGTCCCCCACCTTTGCATTGAAGGCTCTTACATGTCCTCTCCTTGAGCCAACTTGGCATTAATTCCTCTTACATCTCTTCTTACACAAGCCACCTCTTGATATTCAAATCTCACCTACATGCATTAAATATGCACATTGTTCAAAATGTGCCCCACCTCCCTTCATTAGTATGTTGACAAGTGGCATCATGCCATCAGTCCAAATTTTAATCACACATTCATCCTATTATTCAATCCTCCATCCTTTTTCATTATAAATAGAGGCCTTCTCTATTGATTGAGAATCCATATTTTGATGCAAGATTATTATCCACAAGTTTATGCAAGTTCATCCACATTTTCATTCAAGTTAGCATAAAATTCACCATCCATAGCTAGGTTATTGGTATTTTTCATCAAGAATCACACATCTATCATAAAGCTTGTCAAGGGATTGGGAAAGGGATTCTTTCCACATCAAAGAAGCACCGATTCCCCAATGGGATGCTAGTTTGAGCATTAGAATAGGATTTCATTAGTAGATTACTTGTTATTTTTCTTTGTTTTCATGTTCTTATGTTTGAATGAATTTCATGGGGAATGCTTGTTTACACTTGTTTAAGGACTAAGGTTTTCTTGTTTGTCCATGTTTGAGTAGGTCTAGGAAAATCATTCACATTTTGGTGCTAGAAGGAGGGCACAAATCTCAAAATTAACATGTTTTTTTGGCCAATTCTGTTGTTTTTTCAATTTTTTGTTCTTTCATGACACAACGATGCTAAGGAGGACAAATAATGATGCTATCAGTCTAATGTCACTATATAGTGATGTTTCCTTTTTTTCTAAAGGGCGACGATGCATTGATTTTTTATGAGGCCGGAGCAATCAAATTCCAAAGGGTGACACTGGGTGAAATAGTGAAGCAATCATAGTCTCTATTTTTCTACAGAACAACGCTGATTTCCACATAGTGACATTGAAGCTTGAAACAATGACGCCTTTGTGGATTGCAATGCTGGGTTGGGGTAAAAGGTCAATTTTCAAATTTATTTTGGCATGTGCTTTTTTTTATCTCCTTTAACCATTGACTTGTTTTATGGCTCTATTTTTGCAAGCTAGTCAACTTTTGCAAATTAGGTGATCAAGAAGGAAAAGAAGAAAATAATAAGAGCTTCCTATGGCACTTTATTTTTGATAATTGTAACAAGTGGTTTTAAACACTTTGGGAGCATTTATAATCCCATCTTTGGGCATTGTTATCTTAAGATTTAGGACTTAACTACATTATGTTTGGGTTTTAAAAAGAACATAAAAAATCTTTCTTTTTCACAAAGGGGTTAAAAAGAACAATTAGAATCTCACTAGATTTGATTTTAGGTCTTAAAAATTGAACAAACAACTTCAAACACTCAAATTTGGTGCTATAAAAAGAACCCATTTACCACTTTTGAGTCTAAAATGAACATGTTCCTATCTTGTTTTGTATTTTTTTTTTAAACTAATACCATTGAAATGTGTATGCACTTCTCTTGCGCTTCATGACAATCTTGAGAATCAAAAGCATTTTAATGATATTAGGTTGTCTAAAAGATTGTCTCCACCTTTCAAATTTGGGTTTTAAAATTGAACAAAGCTTCCTAGTGTGAGAAAAAGGCATCGTGTGTGTTCTTCTCTTTGTTCATGCAAAACAAAGATTGAACAAACTACGTAATGTACTTACTCGCTATTGTTCACCTTTAGAGGGCCTTCCCTTGGTGAGAAAAAGTGCTCACACCAAGGGAACGACCCAAGCTGGTAATGAGCATAAGTCAAGCTCTTCCAAACTACTATAAATTTGTGGTTGGATGAAAATCGTAAACAATGGGAAGCATTGCATTATAACTCTCCCCCAGTGTCTTTATGATGCGTAAAGTCATTGTTCTAAGGGTTAGGAGATCTCTCACAAGGATTTTATCATTGCACCTCCTAATCTGGATTCACTTACTATGAACCTTTGTTTAGAATCCAAAATCCCAAACAAATTTGGTGTTAAGAGGTCCTGACTCTCCGGCTATCCCACATACTTGCAGCCTTTTGTAGAGATGAAAAGTTTGTCATGGGAGAGATTCGTAGAACGCACCCTGTATGACCGGAGAAGTGTGTGTAGTGGAGGGGAGCTAGTGTGGTCAAGCTTCTAGTCATCTGGTCTGAATAAGCGCAACTGGATTTATCCAAGTGGGAACTCAAAAAAAAAATTCTCTTCTATCCTAGGGTTGTGCAAACTTTGAGTCTGTTAAACACATTACTTGGATCCAAAATCTTGAAAACAAACATTCAACAAGGTCATCAAATTTCAAACCCTTTAGGAGAAGCAAATACCTTTGAAAAAATCCAACTGCTATTGCTTGACCCTTGGGATTCTATTCTTAGAGGCTTCTAAGTATTTGGATTTATATCTCAATTTTCTTTTCCCAAAGTCAACCTTAGGAAACTATTTCCTTGATTCTCTTGATTTCCACATAATGGACCTTGTGGAATGAAAATAAATTGAAACATTAGACATTCACTTTGAAAAGCTAAGCAGGAAAGTGTTTGTGGTAAAATCAATTCATTGATCGAGGTGAAATCAATTGAACCCCACACATGTGCTTGTTTATCTTTTTTCTAATGGTGTTTTAAGTAAACATTGATCTTTTGGTTTGAACTACTTTAGGGGAAAGCATGTTATTCAAAACCCTGGTCTTGTAAACAAGTCCCTCTTAGGTTTATTTAGGAACAAAATAACCAATCATTTCATCCATCTCAAACATCAATCAAATACCATCTCACAAACAACTTTTGAACCATTGGAAAAATAATTCATACTATACTTTTGGTAAAATCCTTCAAATCAACATCAAAATCACCTTGTTTGGCTATGTGTGTGTGGATGAATCCTTCCTCATACATCTAGTTAAATTATCACCCTTGTGGAAAATTTTATTCCAAGATAGCATCCAACATCTTGGGGTTTATAAGTCCATTATCCAAATCAAATCAAATCAAAATCAAAATCAAATCCACATCTAAATCAAATCCAAATCAAATCAAAACCAAATGAAATCAAAAATAAAAAAATCCAAAGAATCCTAAAGTCTAGTATTAATCCAAGGTTCTTAAAGGTTCAACACCCATATCATTTACCCCTTTCATCCTTCATCTCATCATTGGTCCTGAATTCCTTAGAGGTCAACAAACGCCAAAACACAAGAAAACATGGAATATAAAATTGAGTCATACATCATGTGGGTAATTCCAACCAAATCAAACTATCAAAGCCTTACAATGCTCCATTGATTATAAAACTCACATTTATACAATCCATACATGGGATCACATTCCTACAAAACCTCAATGGTACAACAAATGTGAGTATGCCCAATCTAAATTTTGGAACACCTTTCCTATGGTGGATTTAAACTCAAATTCCAAACCTACAAATCTATTAGGCCAAACAATGAATGCATGAGTCTTCAACAAAACGACATTATCCCACCAAATCCATACATGCCAAATGTGAATATACCAAGTACAAGTTTACTAAACATGAACATTTCAAATCCACACTTGGTAAAATTTGGGATAGATATGTTTGTGAATCATACAAATGTTGTTCAAATTCCAAACAATATGTTAACAAATCCATGTATTGATCCAAGTCAAGGTACCACCATGCAAAATCAAAGTTACCTAAATCAAAGCAATGTGATTCCCACACACAACAATGTTCAATTTCAACATTTAATGCCAAATCCAAACATATTCCCAAATCAAAACATTGTCCAAAATCAATTTGTCCATGACCCCATACAAACACCATAAGAAGACATTCCAAATATGCTTGAAAAAAAACCAAATCAACTATATCAAGGGTGTCAAGATCAAAATAAAGATCAAATTTTGCAAGATCATATTGCTATACTTAGAAAATTCATTGATTCATATCACCAAGACACATCTCCACCCCAAAATAAATGCACTCTTTCATTGGTCAAACCATGTCATCAAAGCATTGAGTTGTGTCCACAACCACATCAAGAACAATATATCCAATGTCAAGAGGTTGGATATCAAGATCAATGACATCAACAAAAAACCCAATCACCCCTTCTCAAAGATCAGTCATCACATTTCCAAGATCAATCACAACTATCCATCAATGAGAAACTTGAAGATATTTCTACCTCATCCAATGATCAAATCAACATATATCAAGAGTCACTGTTCAATCATGATCAAAATCCACCAACAATACCCAACAATGATCCAATTCAAGAAATGTTAACATCATTTGATCCTATGGTTGAAAACATTGACAATCTCTCCACCATAATTGTTGAACACAATGATCAAGATCTATCCATCAATGAGCACCATGAAGATTTTTCTACCTCATTTGATGGTCAACTCAACATACATCAAGAGTCACTTTTTAGTCATGATCAAAACACCTCAACAATATTTGACAATGATCTATTTCAAGGAGTGTTAGAATTATTTGATCCTATTGACATAATCCACGTTCCATTGACCAATGGTCATATTGAAAATGTCTCTACATCACCTAATTAGTTAGAGGACATATCTCAAGTATTCATTCCAAAGCATGATCAACATCTTTCACGAAAGTCTAGCAATGGTCATTTCCAAGACATAGTGACATCCTTTGACCTCATGGTAACATATATTGAAGAAATCCTCAACTCAACACTTGATCCAAATTCACTTAAATCTCAAGAGGATATTGAGCCACTTCCCATTCCTAATGACGATATCCAAGAACCCTTTATAAGAAGTCCATCCTTTAAAATTGACCCATGTCAAGAAATTGATCCAAAGCATGTCAAAAGTAATTCTGAAATTAATCAAGATAAAGAATTGATATCTCCAAGATACTACAATGATCTAATGGGTACTCTCCTATCTATACCAGATGTCACAAATGATGATCATATCCATATAACACATATTCTTCCATCTACCCATTAGATGCTTACTCCTAATGGACATGTAGATTATCTTCATTCAAAACAAGAGTCTCATACTCTCGATATCATTACCAAGGAACAAGAGTCTCCCACTCTTAACATTTTTACACATGATCAAGATATAGAAAAATCTAGAGACATATCAGAAATGGGTCATGAAGAAGGCTTCTACAGAAGTTGTGAATCAGAAACATCCTATGAAGGAATATCAAAAATGAATCATGAGGGAGAATTTTACGTGGATAGTGAATCATCAACACCTCTTGAAGAAGCATTAAAATCTGATATTTCACAAGATCAAACCAAAGATATGAATCAAGAAGTTATCCCACTTATGGAGGATCCTATCACTTATAAACTTGGATCACTTACCTTTTTAAGGCAAGCTATCTTATCAATGAAGAAGCTATCACCTTTGAAGATCCACAACAGAGCAGAGAAGGAGTAGCACCTTGTTTTGAAGGTAAATCATATCCTATTGCAAATAAAATGTTTCAATAGATGAATTATCAAGGTAGAGGATTAGGCCTACATGAACAGGGTATCCTAGAACCAATGAAGAGTATTAGCAATCTTAAGCATCAAGGTCTTGGTTATTCAATAATTAAGGGATCTAAACATATCAATGATACCACTATAACACTAGGGTCAATTTTATCTTTATGTGCACATCACAATAGCATGCCTTCTAGATCCTTATGATGAAGGGTAGTTGCCAATACATGGTTAATGTGAGAACTAGATATCATGCATGGAGGAGTGGATAGTGGAGTGTGATTAGGAATAGGAGATGGATTGGTTCACAACTTGAAACCTCTGACTCTCCAAACTTGGGAAGATGAGCAATGATGGAGGGATACAAAAGTGTCCAAAAAATTAGGAACAACTACTTGATATACTTTGTACGTTGCTTGGGAAGCCCGATTTTGCATTTTTGGACATCTTTGATGGATACATTTCCCTTTTTTATTTTTCCCCATAGTTAATGGAGTTTGATAGGGATACTCTTTCTTTGTATTCTTTGGTATCCACTTGTATTTGATTTGTCCTTCATGCTTCACTAGTTCTTTTCCTTTGATGATGTTCTTCTTACTTTGATTCACATCCTTCTTTTGATGTTGGTCCCAATTTGTGGATGGAGTGGTGGGTGGATGAAGATTCATGATGTGGTTGGTTGTAGTATTGGCACTAGTTTCATCATAAGAATTCTTTGTGCTCCCTATGTTGATGTTTGCACTTTTGGTGAAAGATACACAACATTTGACCCTTTCCAGGTCTATCATTTGACTAATAGTTGGGTTAGATTTAATTTATGTGAATCATTTACACATTATTACCTACATATTAAATGAAATATAGAAGAATAAGAGGGTTCATCACTTTGTCTTCATTTTGGTGAACCCCGCTATTTTTTTTCCTATGTTTCATTATATAAAGTATATTATCAATACAAGACTAGGAGCTTAGCACCTGATTCAGTTCCACCTCCTCATTTTTCTTCTCCAATCCCCTCTTAGCCTGTTCCTATGCAACATTTTGCTTCATCTTCTAATCCTTCTTCGTTGGGAGCTAAATATAAGCATGCTCCATTGAATAGACCTTCCCATTCTTCCAAGACCTTGCAACCTCCAAAGTTTCCTTTCGTTCCTTCAACTGTGCCTAATATGAGAAAAAGAAAGGCCCCTGAATTAACGAAGTAAAAACTCCATATTTTCAAACTCCCTATTCTTCCTAATATCCCTCACCCTACTATACATAGTAAGGGTGAACAGTGCTCTATTTCTTGACCTTCGTGTGTGGCTTCAACATCTGGACCCCCAAGGGTCCCTCCCATTCCTCCCTTTTCCCAAAAACTATGAGGAGGAAGGGAAAACACAGTCAAGGCTAAGGATTTTATTCCCTTGGCCTCTCTAACATCTATTTTGGAGCATGTCCTTTTGTGAGTAATGGCCGCAAAGGTGATTTTTCACGTCATCTCAATACCTCCTTAGGCTCTTGTTCCTGGTCCTCATCATCATTGGAATTCCTTCATCCTCTTCCCTTTCTACTCATATTTCTATCTTGCTTTCAACCTCTTCAAGAGACATGGATGAACCTCACCCCAAGAGGTTGTAGGTATTCTTTGTGCCTTCTTTGGAACTGCCTCTCCTCACCTCTTTACCTATTGTTCCCTGACTTGTACAATCCATAGATATGTCTCACACAATGACATGTCTAGTGTGGCCTTGTCTGTTCCTCCCTCGTCTCGACATCATAGCCTATCATTCAACTGTAAGCTTGCGCAGGACCTTATCCCTAAATCCTATCACAAGAATTATTCTCCTTCCACCTCTCTTTCTTCTTATTTCCTTATCATTGAGGATATCCCTTCTTCATTAGAGTTTGTCACTTCTCCTCTTCTAGAGGTTCACATTGAGGCTCCTACTCTCTCACAATATACAATTGAGTCACCACACTCATCTCCAGAGAAGTGTATGTTTGACTCTTTTGAGGATATTCCAACATTGTCAACTACTTTCACAAAGTCATTAGCACTCGACTCACAGGAATTGATAGATGGGGACATTGATTCAACCACTTCTCTAGCCTTTTCTGCAGGTGATACAACCAATACCACCCAATTCTTTGTTTCATTGTAAGCTCACCCTCCTTCCCCATATGATCTAGATTGGGAGGAGGATGACTTGTTGGACATACATGACTAAAGCAATACCTTTCATGTCTTTAGATTAGAATTTTTTTATTTCTTGTACTCCCTCATGCTTTTTTGTATATGTTTTAGTCTCTCTTGGAGGACCCAAGATACCCTCATGGATACTTGGATACAACACAGATGACCTATCGAGCACTTCTCCTATTTGTATCATGATTCTTCTCATTATCATATATTGATTTTCAACATTTGAGGATGATGCTAAGTGTTGGGGGCATTTAGGCCTTCTTCCATGTTGACCCAAATTTTTATTTTTACTTTCTCTTCTTGTGTTCCTTCATAATCTAGAATATTTGGGAATATGATGGGTATGTGCAGGATCATGATGGGCCAAAAATTGGCAATATGGGTATGTACAGGGTATGTGGCTGACGGCTTTTTTTTTTACCCAAAATTGATGAAAAAAAAAGGGTTTTTAAGGATATTCTCATCTTTCCACCAATATAAATTATTCTTTACTTTGAATTTAATAAATAATTATTATTCATTTTCTATTTGAATTATGACAAAGTCCTGATTGATAGGCTGATTGAAAAACATCTATAACTTTCAAGCGTATCACATTTTTAATCCAAAATATGTGTCACATTCTATGCTTTGCATACTATAGGATTAAAAAAAAATGAATTTCATAAAGTTTTGACCAAGGTGGTCAGACATACAAGTTTTTATATTTTTTAAAAGTTGTAATAAAAAATTCATAATTAATTGTTTACTTGGAATTTTTTTTTTTTAAAATATGCATCACATTAGGACATGGGTCCTCCACTTATATCTAAAATATTATCATTTTATTGTGGTTAGGGTGGTCAGACCGACACCTACTTCTAATTTTTTCCCTAAAATTTAAGTACTACTACATTGAAATTTCAAATTTTCACCAAATAGATTTTTATTTTTTAAAATAAACCTAGTAGTTTAGAAACTAAATTCAATTTGCTAAAAAATTTATTCTTACATATTTTTAAAATAATATAGATGACTTATTCAAATTTTTATGTCAAGTTGCTTAACTCTGATTTTTCTAATTTTTTCACCACTTAAGGGCCTATTTTTTCCATGATGATCCTGCACATATCCTGATGACAATTCATATGCAGTTGTATATAGATTTGTTCATATGAATCATACTAACCTCTAGTATCCAAATCCCCCTATCTCTCTCTATTATGTCTCTCTTATGATAGGACCCCAAAAAAATTATGTTCCTTTGTGTAACACAAGGAAGGGTGGGGACTATCACATTCATATTATAGATCTTTCATCTCATATCTCTTTTCAAATCATGTCTAAATTTAGCTATCTTATCTATCATCTAGCATTTAGGCAACCCACTAGACTCTTTCTTTATGATTTTCTATGTCTCTCTTTTGTGGTCTTCCTACAATGTAGCTTGTAGTAGTCATATGGTCCCCATCATAACACAACTTGCTACCCATACATATCAGTGTCATCTTATGTCGATATAATCTTTGATGTTTAAATCTCAACTTTTTTCCTAACATGTTTGTTTGTAGCTAACATGTTTGTGGTGATACATCTTAATCATTCTATGTAGGGGTATGTATAGGATCATCATGGAAAAAATAGGCCCTTAAGTGGCAAAAAATTTAGAAAAATCAGAGTTAGGCAACTTGACATAAAAATTTGAATAAGTTATCTAAATTATTTCAAACATATGTAAGAATATAATCTGTAGAAATTTGAATGTAGTTTCTAAACTACTAGGTTTGTTTAAAAAAGAAAATCTATTTGAGTGAAATTTTGAAATTTCAATGCAATGGTATTTAAATTTCAAGGAAAAAATAAGAAGTAGGTGTTTGTCTGACCACCCTAACCACAATAAAATGATAATATTTTAGATATAAGTAGAGGACTCATGCCCCAATGTGATGCATATTTTTTGTTTTTCCCAATTAAATAATTAATTATGAATTTTTATTACAAAATTGTTTAAAAAATAAAAACTCGTTCTTCCTTAACTTGGTCAAAACTTCATGAAATTCAATTTTTATTTTTTTAATCCTATAGTATGTGAAGCATAGAATGTGACGCATGTTTTGGATTAAAAAAATGTGATACCGTTTGAAAGCTATAAAAAAATTCAGTCAACCTATCAATCAGGACTTTATTCATAATTTGAATAGAAAATGAATAATAATTACTTATTAAATTGAAAATAAAGCATAATTTATATCGGTGGAAAGATGAGAATCTCCTTTAAAAACCCTTTTCATTTCATCAATTTTGGGTAAAAAAAATACTCATCAGCTACATACCCATATATTGCCACTTTTTGGCCCATCATGATCCTGCACATACCCATAGGATCAACTCGTGTCTCTTCCCTGGAGAAAAATTTGTGCCGATAGAAGACTCTACTTCCCCTTTGCATCTTAGGTATAACACTCTCTCCCTTTTTACTTTTATTCTTTTTTCCTCTTGGACACATATGCTCACTAAAGTAGGGGGAAAAATGTAATGCCAAAAATTTCACCCCATGCAATTTCACATTCCATACATTCTCCTCTTTAGATAGACTAAGATAATTATGCTCTCTCGACTAAAAAATAATTTTAAAAGTATGTGGTGCAGGAGCACCTATACCACAACATCAAATTTTGGTTATTTCATTGAATAATAGGTTGATGCTAGTGTCTTGGTGTTTATTTTGTTTAAATAAGGTATAATATACCAATCCTTTATGTATTTAGGGAATTTGTGGGATAAGGTGGTCAAATGTGCAAAATGCACTCTATTTTCAAGGAGTTGTCAATGTTGCCATGTAGGTAAACTATTTGAAATGTAAATGGGATTGCAAGATAGGAGTTTAGAATTCATATTTAGGATAACATAAAGGTATCTAAGTGGTTCTAGGTGTCTTAGATAACAAACTTGCATAATGGGGTTCATTTAGCACATAATTGCTTTTTAAGCCAAATGGGGGTTAAGGTGGTTAAGAGGTAGTTGTAGGCATTGGGACAGATTTTCATGAATTGTAAAATGTATAAAGGCCATTGAAAGGCATGAGAAAAGATGGATGGACCAAATGGTGGTGAGCATTCATTGAATAAAGTAACAATTCTCTGTTGATTTCACTGGTTTTTCTTCTATTTTCACTGTATTTCTGTGTTTTCTTCCATTGCACAGGCCGTACAAGTAGATTGATGCTCTAAATCCTTGTGATTTCTTGTATGACATGGGAATAACATGTTTATGAATCCATTTTGAAGTCTTAATCATGAACTTGAGGAGTTCTTTGTTAATCTTTTGTGATTTTCCTATACAAGGGTAGTGAGGCACCGTTTGAGTTTCTTTAATGTTCTAAGCCATCCCCACTTACTGTTTTGACCTATTGCTCAGTGGGGAGGCATGGAGTTAGGTTAGTATATGTTCCTTTGTGTTTTAGATTAGAAATCAAGCAGATTGTAGACTGTAGGGTGTCACTACAGTGCGAAATAAAGCAAAGTTCATGCAAGGATGGATGGGACAGTATTGGATTTTCATTGATTTGTTATTGCTTTTTCTTAGAAAATAGTTTGAAACATCTATACAGACCCTAAACAAGTAATTTGAAGTCTTGGTTGGGCTTGGAAAGCCCAAGAAAGGTGTAAGGCTGAAAACCCTAGGTATTTGTGAGGAAATTGAGGGTTTTGAGGAATGGTGGCTTAGAGATTGAGAAATTTCCTAAGACTTGTGAAATTGGGTGTTTTGAGACATGGTTTATGACTGTCCAAGAGATAGAGGGGTTAAGAGAAGTTTAAAAAACACTTTTTTTGTAAAACAAGGCTAATCTTGTAGCCTTTTTGCAGGGTAGTTTGATGGTTCTCCAAGATGTTGCAAAGAAACCTTGTATGTTTGGTTTGGGAATTGTGTTGAGGTTCTGAGTGGATGTTATAATGATGTTGAGATGGTTCTTGAGAGGCCTTCTCTAAAAGATAAGTCTATTTGATGAGTTTTGGAGTCTAAAGCCTTGATAGTGTTAATTGATCCAAGTAGTAGACTGTGGTTCCAAGTATTGATGCTTATTTGAGATCTGATCAGAAGTTGAGTCTTCTCCACTTTGGCTCTGCATCAATATGTCTCTATATGAATGGAAAGTAAAATCCTATCTCATAATCTTAAGACATCAAAGTATGTCTCTATAGGATTTGATGTGACAACCTCAAACTCAACAAGATTGTCTAGAGATAGGATTATACTTTCCATTCATATAGAGACATACTTTTAAAATTGAATGAAAATATTTTAACTATTAATTTTAAAAAAATGAGTTGAAAATAAAAAACATTAAAAATGAAAACTAATTAAAATATCAAGTAGACAATCTATAATTACATCAAGAAATAAAAAACACAACTAACATATATTTAAAAATAAATAAACAAAATTATCAAAAATAAATTAAAAGTTACATACAAAATTATAAGATATCTATTAACTAAATAAAAAAATTCAAATAAAAATAAAACAAACAATGTTAATAAAATAATTTATTTTAAGTTGAAAAGTACTTATATCCAATTTATAGAAATCAATTTATAACAGCGTAAATATCCCTACTTAAACAGTAATAAACATTACAATATTATTAAACGTACATTTCAATTTATCAAAAAATAATTTAGAAATGAGTGGTTTGAGAGTGATATGGCAATAATGATACATATATTCACTAATATATATATTAGATAGATTATATTAGTGCTAGGTTTAGTATTATCCTATAAATGACGGCAATTGTTATGATGCTCCTTGAATAATTTAATTTAAATAGTTTTATGATGAATTCCCTTCTATTATTTGCTTCTTAGATCATCAATTGTAAAAAATATATAAATAAATAAATAATGTCATACATATATATATATAAATAATTTATTTTAGGAGAGATATATATATAATAAATAAATAATTTCATCAATTGCAATAATCAATATTCCCACGCTCACCGCTGAAGGAGTCCCAAGATAAGCAAAGAGCAGAGAGAAACCGGTGGAGTAAATTTGACGTCCGGTTAGTCGTATTCAGCATTGGATAATTATTTTGATAATACTTTTGACAGGCAGGGTGGACAGTGTACGTTAGGTAGCAATCAAATTTACACTTCTGTTTTGACAGAAAGATAACAAGGAACACGCATATAGTATGAGCTACGATTAAATAATATATATTTCTTTGTCGCCGTGTCATTTTAGGGACATGTGAGGATAATATATTCTCCAATGCAGAGGAGATTCCCATGCTGTTTTGACTTTGCACCCACAAATTTTATAAACATGTTTATAATAGAATAATCAACTTCACCCCCATTATGGGGTTGCTTCTAGATGACACGAGTGGACGTAGATTTTGAATTGTTAGGGTAAAGTGGGGGTTTGGGAGGTAGCGAAATAAAATGTGGGGTTGGGCTTCTCCAATTATTTAAACAAGCTTCATGGTTGAAGGGGTGCTCAAAGACAATCCCAGTGCATTTTTGTTTCTCTTGGATGGCTCCAGCTCAGGTGGCATGCTGCGATTCTTCTGTCTTTTCTTCTGCTCCTCCTCCTCCTCCTTCATTGTGCAAAGATAGGCTTGAATGGCCTGAGCCAATTCAGAGAGTTCAAGCTATTGCAGAGAGTGGCATGAAATGCTTGCCTCCTAGATATGTTAGGCCTGTGGAGGAGAGACCATCAGGGCATGTATTGGTTGAAGAACAGACACCTCTTATTGACATGTCTGGTCTTCAGGATGAGAGAAGAGAAAAAACAATGGAAGAGATTTCTAGTGCATGCAAGCAGTGGGGATTTTTTCAATTGATTAATCATGGAATGAGCTCTGAGCTTCTAAATGCTGGGAGGGATGTGTCAAGGAGGTTTTCTCAGCTTCCATTGGAGGAGAAGCAGAGGCATGCCAATGATCCAAAAACTTATGTAGGATTGGTGTGCAGAAGGGGGCATAAGTGGCCTTCTAAACCACTTGAATATATATAGCTTAGAATGCTTTTGTTTAACTCTTAGGACTTATTGGAAGAAGAGAAGAACTTAACAAAATGATTTTTTTTGCAGGATCTTTTATGTTCCTTACTGCAACCAACTTGCCTAGTTTTCATCCACATGTGTGGTCAAAATCATTTGTTTTTTTAGGTCAAT
Source organism: Sequoia sempervirens (assembly GCA_007258455.2). Classification (NCBI taxonomy): domain Eukaryota; kingdom Viridiplantae; phylum Streptophyta; class Pinopsida; order Cupressales; family Cupressaceae; genus Sequoia; species Sequoia sempervirens. The sequence goes on from VDFB02000003.1 coordinate 634,339,061, forward strand.
TGCCCTGGCTGGAACTGTATAGGATGCAATATTTTTATTAGATTATTACTTTTTAAGTCATGGAATCCCTTAGAAGCTGGGCTTTAAAAATATTCTTTGATTTATAGGATGCAATATTTTTATTAGATTATTACTTTTTAAGTCATGGAATCCCTTAGAAGCTGGGCTTTAAAAATATTCTTTGATTTACTGTAACAAAATATGATAGAGCTGAACAGAATATCTTTTTTCCTTTTTGTTGTTAAATATTCTACAAAAGTAAGTTACAGTGGAATTTAACTAGACATTCCATCAGCAGACATCCCATTTACATTCATCGGTTTAATTCTTCTGTCATTTATAAATTATATATGCTAACTATGTACATGTAAATTATCTATCATGTTCTTCACTCTCTGGGCCGTCTCTCTTCTTTATGCTTTTTTTTTGGGTTATGTCTGTAATCTAATCCTTTGTTTTTCTCCTTTTATGATAGATCACTGAATGTTGAATGAAATTTTTCTCCTTTTATGATAGATCACTGAATGTTGAATGAAAAAAATATACACAGTTAATTCAAAAATAATCCTGCATGGGCTGCGAAAAAGTCGTGCTAATTCAAAAACAATCCTGCATGTTATAAATTCACACCAACTAATTATCTATCATGTTTCTGTATATAACTTGTTTTGCTCTGATAAGATCAACTATAAAGTCATGCAGAATGAAATGGTCTATGCAACATATTCTCTTGTGATGCTGCTTTGATATTTATATTCTATCTGTATTTCACTGTCTTCTTGCTCTTGTGCTTATCTATTGTGGATTATATTGGAGATTGGCTACATGGATCTGCGTCAAGCAACGTATATGCATCTGCTGAGATTTTCTTTGTTTTTCTTTATAATAGGTGTCTATTGCATAAGCGGATCCTCAATAAACCAAGAAAATTTCTATACACATAAGCATGAAATAGACACCCATGGTTTTTATCTTTTTTAAAGAAGAATCAGATCTTACTAAATTATTAACTTGCAGTGTTTTCCAACTGAATAAACTAAACAAATGATTGGATATATTATATACTTTGTTTTACTTTTGAAGCATAAGAATGATTATCTATAGACCTGAGTAGGCATAGATTTGATGTAAATGGCATACTTGCTCTGCCTACTATATTGTAATTTATTCGATTTACAAGGCTTGAGGCTCTCCCAAACCAAGAACATAAAACAAAAATAATGTCAAAATATGATGTACAACTATTCCATTTGCCCTTGACGATCAACTTGGAGGTAGTAAGCAATAGGTACAGTACTGTCTACATGAATTCAAATATTTCCTACTTTTTCTCTTGGGTTTCTCACACCTTAGCAATAGTAACATGATTGCAGGCCTACAATGAAAGAATACTGCAATGGAGCTCTACAAGTGTGCAGAACTTTGCTGTCTGTATTCTCTCAAAATTTGGGTCTTCCTCCCAAATATCTGGAAGATGCTTTTGGAGGTGAAGAAGATATCGGCATATGTGTGAGAGTGAATTACTATCCAGTATGCCCACAACCAGACCTCACATTTGGTCTCTCTCCTCACTCAGACCCTGGAAGCATTACCATTCTTCTTCAGAATGATGTTTTAGGTCTTCAGGTTAGGAAGGGAGATTACTGGATTCCTGTACGTCCTGTTCCTAATGCTCTCATAATAAACCTTGGAGATCAGATTGAGGTGGGTATTTCACCATTCTTTTCAGAATAATATAGAAAATTACTGTTTTTGGTTCTTAGTCGTAGAGATTTAAGTCTAAGGTTCTCCTTCTATATCAAGTAACAAAAACAATTATTATTCTTGATTTTCAGTCGAAGAGGTTTCAGTATATGACTTTTGGTTGGGCCATATCAAGTAACAAAAATGATTACTGTTCTTGGCTTTCAGTCGAAGAAGTTTCAGTCTATGATTCGTGCTCCCATATCAAGTAACAAAAACGATTATTGTTCGTTGAAGAAGTTTCAGTCTATGACTTGTGCTCCCATATCAAGTAACTAAAACGACTATTGTTCTTGGTTTTTGGTCGAAGAGTTTTCAATCTAAGACTTGTGCTCCCATATCAAGTAACGAAAACGATAATTATTCTTGGCTCTCAGTCAAAGAGGTTCAATGGAAGACTCGTACTCCTATGTTAAATAACAAAAATGATCTTATGGATGATATAAAATCTTCCATAAAATTATAGAAGATTATTAACAACATGAAATCTATTTTAACAATATGAAATCTCTTCTCTGATTATCTCATCCTGATGATGGATCATGTAATTTGATCCAAAACGTTGATGATAAAAAAATTGTGCACAATCAAATCCAGAAATCTATTATAATTGTTAATATAGATTTATGAAATTTTCACAATCCCTGATAAGTTATCATGATATAAAAAATTAACCAAAATAATTGGTAGGAGGAAAAGCTCTTAGTTCGCAGGTTCAAACCATTGGATAGTCCAAAAGTAATTGCTTTGATACAGCTGATACAAAATGTAAGCTGAATTCTTGTATAGAGCTTAAAATAATGAAATAGTTCAAGACAATGAAGACTATCATAACATAGGTTCAAAAAATCTATACATTTTTGGTAGAGCTTATTCACTACACTGAATTAAGATACTATAATCAAATCTGAATTGTCAGTTGTGTAGCTCCCCAAAGTTAGGATATAACAACAATATGTTGCCTTATGAGGACATTATAAATGCATATCCTACCGAACAATAGTTCACCCTTATCTCAAGCCATTGTCCACTTTCCACACAAAATCATGGATAATATTGGTTAATTTTCCTTTTTTAATTCAATAGGCTTGTGTAACTTCAATCTCTTTCTTTCATCTAGGTACTGTTGTTTTCAGCTGTTATACCGATAGAGTTTTAGAGGTGTTTCAAGTTTTTCCTAATGCACATGGAAGACCAAATGAAAATGAGAAGATCCTGCTAACAAACAGTTTGTTGGACCAAAAGTAAAGACCACCAACCTTGCCCACCAGAAGATCCACAACAAGTATACAACACGTGGTTCCAGAAAAACATGGATGTATTTAGTAGCCAGTACCTAAAAATAGCAGAAGGAACAGATGTATCTACCAATCAGTACTGAATATATGCACACATTTATGAGAATACAATACATAAACATGAGAGTCCTATAAGGGTTTGAAAGCATGCAAGGTTTTTAATAACATTTTCGTTCCTAAATATATTTAGGAATTAATCGGTTATACTGTTGAAATTATGAACTTTAATAACAGTTTTTATTTTTGTTCCTAAATATATTTAGGAATTCACCGGCTTTTAATAACAGTTTCCATCTTTGTTCCTAAATATATTTAGGAATTAATCTATACTGTTGGAATTATGAACTTTATTTATCATAATATTCATGTGTTTATGTATAGACATTTTGGATGTGTTTATTTTTATTTATAAGATTTTTGAATTTTTAAATAAGATTTAGTTTCAAGTGTTGCTTTAAGGTACAAATCCTTCTATCATCCCTATCTCAAAATACTTTCATCCTATCATAAATGAAGATAGAGAAAGGTACAAATCCTTGAAATCCTTTCAACATCCTACCTACACCAGCCCATCCATAATATCTCCATATCATTCCTCTCCATCCACCAATAATATTTCTCTTGGAAGCAATTTGGATTCCAAACATAAAATGCATAAATTAAAAAATCTACATGCACAACAAGGATCAACATGCCCCCTCAAAAAGACATGATAAAGAATATCCAAATCTGATCCAAAATTACAAATCTAAATCCAAAAGGCCACAAAATCCCAACAATAAAAAATCAAAGACAAAAACCATGTGGATTCCCAAATTACTCATAGAAAAGATGCATCCCAAAGAAAAACAAAATTGGCATCAAAATCTAATCCTCCAAAAGCGTCTAACGCTCTATCTAAAAATTCCCCATCTTTGAAATCCATTTTGGGCCCTTTATCTCAAAATCCATATCCACTCCTTCATCTAACTCCCAAAATTCAAAATCCACTCTTCCACAACTCCACCACCCCTCAAGGTGTGTGTCAATGTTGACCTTTCCAATATTTCCATACACTAATCCACAAGTCTTCCAAAACCCCATCCATTATCCAACATCTATCATTCATCATTTCATCCTTCATTTAATCCAATTCTTTGCATAAATCCATATCCCTCTCCATCTCCCTATCCATTTCATCTCCCTTACCATCATTCTACCAATTTATATGAGCATACTTCCAATTTCCATAGTCCATTGTAGCATATCTTCAATGGATACCATCCATAGAACTATATTTTTGAGTCCTTCCTCCATCTTCCTATCATGCATTCAAGTTATCTTCCAAATCCACATGTCCACATGCTTATCTCCATCCTTATCCATCTATAATATTCCAAATATCTAAAAAGAGAAAAAAAAAATGAAAAAAGCAAAGAGAAATCATTCATCCAATGGTGAAAACCACTTCTACCTTAGGCAAGTATCATGATGAAAATTTGGAAAAAAGAAATCATGTGTAATCTCCTCATCCTCTTGTACTCTACACTTGGGGAAAAGCTTCATCCATGCTAGCTAGCACATCATATATATAGCCTCCACTATCCCTCATCCCCTATCTAAGTACATCCTCCATTTTCCACTTTTGATCTTGACAAGGCTAAGAACCTTCATAAGAATCTTTTACCCGCTCTACCTCACCTTATCAACATATTCCATCCCAATATCCTCCATCACATATCCCTTATCATATATGTGTTCATCCTATCTATATCCATCCTTCCTTCCCTCCTTTGATCTTGAAGAGCATAGGGGTAAAATATTTACACCTTCCATCCTCCATAGCCTCCATGTCTCTTATCCCTCATCCTATCTACCTTCTTCCATCATATCCAAATGTATCCTCCCTTCCCTCCTTTGATCTTGTTCAAAATTGGGGGAAAAATACCTATACATGCTTTGGACAATTAAAGTTACTTCCTCTACAATCCATGTCCCTTATGCACTATCCTTACATGTCATGCACCTTTTCCCACCATCTTTCATCCTTAATTGCAATACCTCTAGTGTGGGGCATCATGTTCCTTTACAACGTAGTCCTTTGAGCTCCATCTACTCAATTCCTCTATCTCCTATATAATAAATTCCCTCATCCATCTTTTACCAAGCCTTGGTTTTCGCTTGTCATTGGTTCCACTATCCTAGCCATCATATCCTCCTAAACATCCTATTTTCCTATCATATCCAGTCCATTTATCTTCTATCCTCCATCCAATCCAATCATATTCAATCCATTTATATTATATTCTCCATCCAATCCAAAAATCTCAATCTAGTCCATACAAATGCAATTGATTGTAATCCATGCAATTCAGCTTGCAATCTAGCACATCATCCAAAATCAATTCATCATTTTGATCCAAGTCAACCAAAATATATATTGATCCATTACCAAATTATCATAATACAGGGATACATATCCTTCTCAATCCTAGTGTTGTTCTTATCATTAACAACACAATCCTTTGGGTACACATTTTTCTTCTCATTAACTTTGGTTATCATCATCATCATCATCAACAACCAATCAATCAGATCAAATGGTTTTCAACTTAACTAGGGGCATAATCTTGTTTTGTTTTTTGGCTTCTTGTGCATGATTTCTTGTTGCTTGTGTTTTATCATTGTTTATATTTATCATGTTCTTTGCACTCCATTTCCACAAGGGCATCATGGTCTTCATATCATGGTGTTATAAGGCATATATTTGTGTTTGACCTTTTTTATCACATACTTGACACATTGTTATCCTGGTTCCTTACACATTGGTGCATAACGTCGAGTAAAATGCCAAATCTAGGTTCTTATACCATTTCATTATTATTCTCATCCATATTTTCTCCCCTTCCATCCATCATCTTCCTCTATCCTTACACGATTTATCATCTAACTCTCCCATCCATTTTGAGGGCTCACCTTTGTTATTTGAACCTACATGTCATCTTGAGAGAGCATACCTAACTCCCATCCTTCTTGAGTCTGGAGCATCATGCCACTAATCCTTATCCCTTCATACTCGGACTATGGTTTATTCTTCTTTGAAATGATATTACTTCTTTTAGTTGCAACATCATATTAAAGAAGGGAAAAATGTAGACACCTAAAATTTGACCACGCCTTACCACACTTGACTTTACTCTATCCTAGCCACTAATTAAATAAATGTTTCTTATATTTTTAATTAATTTATCCTTCACCTTTATCCCTCACTCTAATTAAATAAATATTTATTATTTATTTAATTAATTTAGCCTTCACCTTTATTCCTCACTCTAATTAAATAAATATTTATTATTTATTTAATTAATTTAGCCTTCACCTTTATTCCTCACTCTAATTAAATAAATATTTATTATTTATTTAACTAATATTGATCCTTCACCTTTATCCCCACTCTAATTAAATAAATATTTATTATTTATTTAACTAATTTATCCTTCACCTTTATCCCCCACTCTAATTAAATAAATAAATATTATTTATTTAACTAATTTATCCTTCACCTTTATCCCCTACTTGAATTAAATAAATACTTATGGTTTATTTAATTAATTTATCCTTCACCTTTATCCCTCACTTTAATTAAATAAATATTTATTATTTATTAAACAATTAATTTATCCTTCCACATCACCCAAGTTCTTCAATAACTAGTTAAATAATTTTATTATTATTTACTTAATTATTGAGAGTCACATGACTAATTAAGACCTTGTCTAGATTCATTGAACCTAGACACTTGCCAAAAAGTCAAACTAATTTTTCATCTCATCCATCCATTTCATACTACATCTCCAAATCCTAGACATTCACATAAGGATGTTTCCCTAATCCATTCCTAAGCCTAGCCCTTATCCCTCATGTGACACTTGTCACATGACTACAACTTTAATCCAAACCCCAATCCTTAATGAATAATATCCATCCATCAACCAATCCATCTTGGACCTTGAGTTCTCTCATGAAAATTTTATAAATGAGAGGTCTCTAATTTCATTTTATAATCTTCTCTCATCCTATATTTATCATGTTGCATTTTCTATCTACTTCTTCCATAACTTAGCTAATATTCTATTATCATATAATTTTCTATCTATTTGATCTCTTATCATCTCAATCATATCATCATGTTCTTGGTTTGATAAGAAACCACATTCCATCCATACATAAAAAAAGAAAATCAAATGGAGCTAGGGTGCACTCTACTTTAGCTCTATTTGAAAAGAAATAAGGGTTTTAAGTGAAGGTATTGTGTGTGTTTTATATTATCTTCCATTTTATTTACCTTTAATATTTTCTTGTCTACACAAGGACTCATTTTTTATAGTAATTTTTTTTCCTTTTACTAATAACTTTAAATTTTAATGTACGATATGTACATACATACTCACGCATGTATGTATGTATGTATTTACATGCATGTATGTATGTATGCATGCATGCATGTATGTATATATGTATGTATGTATATACATACATATACATATACTTATATATGTATGTACATACATATACATATACATATATATGTATATACATACATACATACATGCATAAATACATACATATATCTTTAAAGTCCTATATATTAAAGCATTACTATGTTAAGGGGCCTCCACAATTTGACACAACTATTTATTGAAGATATAAAATAATTGTATTATTTCAACATGAAATACCTCTCTCAATATACAATGAACAATGGTTTCTTGCTCACTCCCATTCCATTTTAAAATTTTGAATGATGGTTTCCTACTTGAAGTTGAAACCCCCGCCCTGTGTGATCTAGTGATAGATTTGGGGATGTTGGCTATTGGTGAGATTGCACTAGTGGATGGATTTTTCTAGGAGGTTCTCCTTTATCACCTATGTTTGCTATATGTGGTGATAGATTTATTTACAACTTGTGTGCCCCTTTTTCTTCTCATGGAACCCCTGATAGGGTCTCTATCTTTTCTAATGAGTCTATAGGGAAGGCATTTGTGGATAATTTATAAGGGTCACTACTAGGGTTTGAAAGGATATCTAATCCATAAGTTGGTTACATTGTGCCTACTATACATGTGAATATTGTTGAACATGTGTTTCACCCCTTCATTCTCATGGTTCCTATGTGGATGCTATGTCTAATATCCCTCTATAAATGACTCTCACCCTTTTGAAAAATAGATTTCTCTTCCCTATGTTATGGCCACTGTAGTGGTGATTCTAGGGTAGGAAGTGATTGAAAACAAAGTATTTTTCATGAAAAGGGTCTATTTTTTTATTTAACTATTTGTGGCCTACTCTCCTAGATTTAAATCATTGGAGTTTTGAGCATTAAATTCCACTTATTGGGGGTATGATAGAGATTTACCCATATCCTAGGGGGTTTTGTAGTATATTTTGAATCTTCTCATAATAGGGAGGTTGTGTTAACTATTGGTGGTTGGATGTGGGGCCTACACAGGGTCTCTTAATTCATCCTTGGTCTCCCTCTTTCAATCCCATAAATATTCTATCAAATAATATTGGTTTGGGTGAGATTTCATTATCTACCCTTGTAGTAGTGCAATTCTAGCTTTGAAGCCATGGACAATGCTCTAAGTCACTTCTCAAAGGTGAAATTTACTTCTTCAAACTTCACCTAAACCTCCTTTACATGTATCCTAATGGATCTTAAATTATGTGAATAATCATCCTTGGATTCAATCTATTAATTACAAAGGCATCCCATTTCAATGCAAATTTTTCTTTACCACTAGGAATTTCGCTTCAAATTACCCCCATGCTATTTTTAGGTCATCCTCCTCTACTTGGTGGTATATCACCTTTCCCCACTACCTTACTATGTATCTAGAGAGCTTAATTGCTAACTCAGAGTTGCATTCCCCGACTCTAGTGGTTTCCCCTTTTGGGCCTAGTGAGGCTCCTATGACTCTATTAGCTCCTCTAAGTGAGTTCCACTCAGGTCATGATTTGGTTGTTCATCTACCCATTTCCACTATTCCTATATTGCCCTTAGTTTTAAAGTGGAAAATATCTACTTTTGATACAATTATTTATTGATCAACATCTCTAACTAGGCATTCCTCTATTTATGTAACACCCATGGATGGGCCCTCTATGGGGGCATCCCCCACTTCTTCTAGGTCTGAGGACTTAGAAAAAATATTTCATGAATAATTATTCAAAGGTAGAAGAAATATCTCCCTAAGCCTATATCCTAATCACACACCAGGGATAAGGGTGTAAGGTTCAATTAAAAATGGTATGGCATCATTTAGGCTAGATCCTTGGGTATTGTTTTGTTCTTGGAAACTTGATTATAGTTGGGTTATATTTTGTGTGGAAACTTAGTTGTGTTGTGCTATTCCTATGTTATAGGGTTTGGGTGTTATCATAAACACATTTTGTTTTAATCAAAAACATGAAATCTCTCCTCTAGCACACCACATTTTTAAAAAATATTAGAAAAAAAAACCATACATTTTGTTGTTGATGACCACTTTTATTGAAAAATAAAAAATAAAAATATTAAAATGATTATATTGTTTAAAACTACACATTTAGATCTATAAAAGGGTATTTTTGGATTTTTTTAAACATTATTTACAAGGAAAGAAATGGTAGTAACATCAAGTTTTTTAAAATAATTTAAAATTTTCTTTTTTAAATTAGCACCAAAGTGATGCTACCCTATATTGGTGAAAGTTCAAAATTATGTCTCACTTTAGATTGAAACTTGTTAGCATAAATAAATTTAAACATTTCTAATTCAAATTTAATTTTGGTCAAATGTATATGTTCTAATTGGATAAATTATAGGTAAATTAGATTTGGGTCACAACTTTTTCAACTAGAAATGTCTACTAAATACATGTGCCATCACTCTGGGGCCAATTTACCAAAAAAGGAAAATTATTTTTTTGAGTTTAATTTTCCTTTGTCTTCTACTCAAATGATACTAAAAAAAATCTAAAACTACTATTCATAGAGCTATACATGTAATTTTTAAAAATAGAACTTTTTTACTACTATAAATTAATTAGTGTTTGTATTTTTTTCTATTTTTTACTAAAAATAGATTATCAATACTAAAATATAGAGTTCATTATTTTCTCAAGAAAAATTAAAGTTTATTATTATTTTTTTAAAATATATGATGCACTAGAGGAGAGATTCCATAGAAAGATGAATTAATTTTTCTATTTTGGATAAGTAGTTAGCCAAAAATTAAATTCTATTGAAATAGTTGTATTTTCAATAGAACAAATTTCAAGAATTTTTATATTGAAACAGGAAAAAATTAATACATGTATTAACGTTTCAAGTTATTACTACAAAAGCCAATAGTGGCATCTTGTGATGGTTAAGTTGTTGTGTTGTTATTTTTGCCATCAAGGTTCAAGCCCTATTTGGGTGTAATTGTTGAGAATTTATATTGAGGATGAGGTCCCCCGTTTGTGACCTCACTGATTCATAGCTCAGGGTCAAAAAGTGTTTACCCCTCTTAATTAAAAAAAAGTTTTTACTACAAAAAAATTAAAGAAAAATCATAATAATTTTTTTATATTAACAACTAAATTATATTGTCAATTTTTTGGATTAAATAAATGCTTGATCACCCCCTTGTCGATATAATAAAAACTCATCTAAAGAACTTGTCTAGACATGAAATTTATTATAATTTAGTTGCTGGTGACATCTCATTCAAATGACACTTTCTTTCAAGGGTTTTTTATAAATTTGATGTTGATCTAAATTTGTATATTAATAATTTTATCATAAGTTACTCTTCATCATGTTGCATGTTGACAATTTGCTTATCACTATGAAAGATCAATTACTAATCAATAAATTGAAAGAGGATAGGAAGACCAATTTTGAGATGTTTAGTCTTGCATCGCTTCATTACTTGCTTAGAATTGAATTGTGACAAGCACCTAGGAAAATATTCCTCTTTCAAGCAAAGTACACCAAAGAAATTCTCATATAGTTTAGAGAGAGACTAAAAATTTTTACTAACACCAATGGATATTAGAACTACATTAACTTAAATATTGAGATAGTAAAGTAGTCAATGAAACACTATATAGGATTTGGTGGGAAATTTGATTTACTTAACTAAGTCTTGTCCACACATATCTTACATATTTGTACTCTTGTCTCGATTCATGACTAATCCAAAGTCGAGTCATTAGTTGTAAAGTGAGTCCCGAGATATATTCAAAGAACATAGAACTTTACATTAGAATGTTCGAATGACTAATCCAAAGTAGAGTCGTTAGTTGTACATATCGAAATTCAATTTTTTTTGTTGTTGGATCAAGGACTTCAATATCTGGTGCACTCATATTTTTCAATTTTTTTTTTATAATCTGCTATTTTTCCACATGTGCAAAACATAGACCTTCATTTTCGGTGAAAAACCTATGTTTAATAAAACTAAAAAAAGAAATACATAATAAAACCAAAACATATCAAAATTATATTCATTGGATAGCTTGTTCCGAGGACTACCTGATTCCAGTTGGGTTTGTGAAGTATGTTTCTATTGACAAGCTCAGTGAAAAATTTGGTTTCTTTGTGTGGGGAAGATGAGGTTAAGAGGTTAAAACGAACCATAGAAGTTCATGAACCCAGTGGACTCACTTTCGAACTAGGGTTAGCTTGAATCACAGTTGATGAACCACTGGCCATATATAATTTGAGTAGGAATGTTAAATGGGTTGCGAACCCATAGATTTGTTCGAACCCCTCAAATCAAGTTTTTTGCCATGGGGTCATTTTTTGTGAGTTTTCCTTCCTCACTCGAATTGTAAACCACTTTTGTGGGTTTACCCTTATTGAAATGTGATCTATTTGATAATCAGTTGATCTTACCATTTTCTTTAGCTATTGCTACATATAAAGAAGATAACATAATATGTGATTGAAGTGTACAAGTATACGTAAAATCTTAATGGTGGTTACTTGGACCTGTGTTCATATAGTTTTCTTGGTATTGTTAACCCATCATACTCCATATCATAGCAATTTTGGATTTCATGCAAACATGCTTCTCAAGGAGTAAGCAATCTATTTTTTGGTAAAAATCATTACTCCACAAAATAAAAACCATTTAGAAATTCCAAATTTCAAAAATAAATACTATATTTTTTTCAAACGATTTCAATATCTAGGTTCCACCATTAGAGAACCTTCAATTTAAAAAAATAAAAATAAAATATAAACAAATACAAAATTTTAAAAGTACCCTCTTGTCCCACATTCTCTAAATTTCCTAAAATATAAAAATGAAAATAATTGAATTTGTATTTAATACCAATTGGTTCTACAACAATCTCAAGCAATAATTTTCCTACAACTAACATTTTCAAGCTAACACTCTATTAAAAATTTGACCAAGATTTTGAACAAGACCTAATACAATCTTTCATTTCATACACTAGAACTACATAACAAGCCTTCTCTTTCTACAAAATTTGCAATAAATCTACAATGAAAGAACAATACAAAATACCTCTATGAATCCAAAAAAATAAAAAGTTAATCTTTCTCCTTCAACAATCAAGCTTCAAATCCCTCTTCAATCCACTTGTAATCTTTTGCTAAGCAAGTAACAAGCAAGGACTTTCAAGAAAACACAGTTCTCTTTTTTCTCTCTAAATAATAATAATAAAAGAATAATAATCATAGAATGAATACTTTTGCACATAAAACAATACCTAGATCCATTTCCCTTATGATTCTTTTCACACTCACTTTGCTCCAATGTTAGATAATATCTAATTTCTAACAAATACCTATTTTCTCTTAAAAATATATACTATCATGTTTTGAAAGTCAATGTGTACTTTGATCAATTAAGAGTCTTCCTAGGGTATACATGTATATGAAACATGTTGCAAGTATGAAGATGTTTTCATTGATGTAAACAAGCCTATGTTGTCATTAATTATAGTAGTGCAATGGTTGAGAAGATATTGTTTCTTTCATAAGCTTCTATTTACGGTTCAGATGTCAAGGATATTGAGAAAATTGATAAAATAAGGAAATATGGTGTTGCAGAGGTGTTCTAGTTTTGCTTCGCATTTCTTCTAGGTTGAAGATATGGTTTTGTGGTTTGGATATGTTGGTTAGAGATGTATAGAGTTTTTATATCCAAAATTTTGGCTTATGGATTGTTGGTCAGAGGAAGTTGTGTTCACCAGTGTGTGAACTAGTTTTGTTGTGTTGTGTATAGAGGTGTTTGGGAGAAAAGTATTTTCTCCGCATTTATCTATAGTTGTTTTTCAGGACTTGTGATTATGAAGGAGATTTGATGATTTCTTTCTCTTGTAAACAAACCTTGTAAATATTTTCAAAGCAAGTTGGGAAAAATTGATCATCCCCTCATTTCATGGATCCAACAAAGTCTCAACATGACCTTGGATCCAAAAACTAAGCACTTCTCATTGAGTCCTATGTACAAGGAAGAAGCAATCAAATTTTTAATCCTTCACTTGGAGAGGTTTGCACATGAGTTGTGGTATCATAGTTTGGAGATTCAAGGGTACAACCCTAATTTATCAAGTACAACCCTTGAAGTCTTGCTCTTGTATCAAATGGGTGTGGGTATGGGTCCTACAATGGGAGTGTCTTGGGTTCGTCCAAGGTCTCACCCAAGCACCTTGGGTTTGTTGTGGGTCCTTTGTATCAAGGATCCATAGTAAACCCAAGATGCTCCTAGGTGAACCCAAGTGGACTCAAGGATCTCCCAAAAAAAAATATAAAAAAAAAATATTTTTTAAATATATTTTTATAAACAAAAATATATCAAATACCTAGTTTCACTTTTAAGTGATAAAATTGTCAAAATAGTGTGCACCATGAAGGTTTGTGTGGTTTCAAAAGCCTTAATTTGGGCTTGGTGGAAAGGACTTTTGCCCTCGATCTTTCCCTGTATTGCGACAAGGAACGCATTGGGGGCATTTCCCTCAGACCTCGTGAGAGGTGCTACCCCTCAATCCCATTAGGGGTGTTTCCCTTGGACCCCTATGAGAAGTGTCATCCCTCAACCCCTTTAGGGTCTCCATCCCAACCCCTACTAGTTATTGGGATCTCTTTGTCACATAAGAAACTTGATTTCAGTCACCTACATTTTCATTGACAATTTTAATCTACTTTTTTAAACATTTATGGTTCAACTTTGAATTTACAGCTCGTAGAAGGGGCAAGATATTTCCAATAATTATAGATAACTCTTATATCAACCTCCAATTTCAAGTAGATTTTTTTGTCTATTTTGATTTTTTGTTTTTTACATTATTAAAAGTTAACCAATGAGTTTTTGGGTTGACCATTCATGAATTAAAAAAAATTACTCTAAAATCCTTAAGCACTCTTGGATGAAGGTATGAACATATCAATCTACAAAAGAGAGTAAAACAAGGCCAATATAGAGAGTTCATTCTTCAAGTTTTTCCCAACTCCAAGTGTGTTTCCTCAAATTTTTAATATGGGAAAGTAATAAAAAATTTGAAGTTATTCTACTCGTGATTTTGTTTTTGAATTATTGTTGTTTACTATTTTTGAGTGCTTTCTCTATTTAACCTTTCTTTTCATTTTCTTTTGAGGTTTATTGTATATTTTAATCTAATAGTATGCCTATTTTTAAGGTAACCTTGGGCTTGCATTTCTCCTTGCTAGTTGGACTGTATTGTGTTGGATCACATATTTGTCTAATTTCAATATATTATTATGTATGCATTGTAGAAAACTTAATTTTAAATTACAAAGTAAATAATCTCAATACAATGTGACATCCTTTAGATAGATGTCCATCCCCTTGGACCCAAGGAAGGAGAGAAAGCATCTATTGTTGAGGACTTAATATATGTTGACACAAATTAGGGACCTACGTCGCTAAATTCTAAAAACTAATTCTATAAATTTTTTTCTTACCACCTTCTAGGGTCATTATGCATGTGAAAGGTAAATATGTAACTCTAATAACATACCAAAGAGATCAAGTGACCTTGTACAAATCAAAAGTTAGCCAAGAAGTTGGTCTACTTAAAAAATCTCTTAAATACCTAAAAGAAGTGATCCCAAAGCTATCAATCATTTCCCTTTTCTATGGGAGATTTTGTAGTAAAACTTACTATTGTCTTGGAAGTGTGCACCCTTTGCTAAGCTGATTAAATCACTCAACCAACTCATGAAACATGGGATGATCTCCCTAAGTGTGGGCTCAGATGATGGAGATCAACCTCTAAAGTGGATTGGTTCCCTTGGATTTATCACCTATACTAAGTAAACTAATGATACTTGTTGAGAAAAGAGAGAAGGATAACATTTAATAGAACCTAAACTCTAATACGGTGATGCACCAAAAAGGTTTTCAAACTACATTGTTATTTTAACACACAATTCCTTCAATAGTTCAGTTGGTTCTCACAAAACTCAAATGTTCACACATATTAATGCATCAATGTTTCATAGGAAGGTTTAAATTTTATAGTTTAAGAGGAAAAGAAAATGTTTCACACTTAATGGCTGTTTAAAACAACAACACTACCTATAACCTGCACTAAATATGAGTTTTGTTTGTTTGAAGGTGTTGAGATATGAGACATGCAATAGATGATTTGCATATAAATCACAAGATAATACATCAATCATTAGTTTGCACACAACAAAACAAAATATTGAGAAGGAAAAACTTGATTTTATTGATATAAAAGGTGCTTACACAACTGTACATAAGTCTAAAAATGAGCTACAATTGTTGTCCAGCATGAAAGAACTCCAAAAAGTTACAATAGAATGCTTTGAGAGAAAAGAACTAACTGAAATCTGCTCCTAAAGCTAGCTTATAAGTTGTTCAACAGTTGCAAGAGAATAGGAGCATGTGTGGAGAAAGAAAGACAAGTGTTTGCCTCAACTTGCTAAGTCAAACATCCTTTGGTCCAAAATTGAAAACCCTATTTTGCAGCCCTCAAAAGAGCTCCAAAAAGGTGTTGGAGTAATGAAAAAACCCTATTTTGCAGCCCTCAAAAGAGGGCCAAAAAGGTGTTGGAGTAATGAAAAAGTCCTCCCTTGACCCTGTCCACCATTAAGGCACCTAAAACAGCTCCTAGATGCTTAGGAAAGCTTCAAACTTGGTCAAAACTGCCTCCTACATTCTCTTCATTGGTTGCACAACTCAACAAACATCCTAGATGCTTTCCAACTACTCATAATTGATCATAAATCTTCTTTAGCTGTCTTTTAATGTTTTAAAATTGTCATTGGAAAACAAAAAGGACTTGTTTCATAAAGAACTTTGAAATAACCACCATTCATGAGGGCGTAGGATAAGTTTATTGAATGCCTTTAATGCTCTTTTGACTGTCTTTCATCTTCTACTTTTGGTGTCCATCTGTCTAAACCTTTTGTTTGGAGCTCATCACTTCCAGTTTGAAGGACTACTATACCAAAAGGTGTCAAATGTGGACAAAATGGAAGCAATTCCTTTAATTCATCTTCAAGATTCAAGATCTTTTCATAAGAAAATAGCATCTCACCATAAGGCAATCATTCTCTAACCATGTCCTCTACAAATTGTGCTTTCACCATCATAATTTTTTTTCCTTTTCCATGGCTTTGTCACCATTGTCTTCAAACGGCCATCAGGTTACTTCATGGAGTCATATGCTTAAACCCATGCACTGCCAATAGTGCTACTACATCATTCTTTGTGTTGACCTTCAAATTTAGCTGTCCTTGCTCAGGAATACTATTAATTGCATTATCTGCTCATTAGGTTCTCCATACTTTTCATAACTAAGAGCAGGAATAAATGGAACACTTCAAGAATAATGTTGTAAATGAAATATCTACACAAAAGTATACCAAACAAAGCATATGCTCCCTATCCATTGATACTTCTCTAACTAAAAATAATATTCAGCTAAAAAGCTTCAAGCAAGCATCAACATACATACTCCAATTTGTTCTTTGCCAGAATGTCTCTGAGATACTTAGCATCAAATACCTAGACTATCCCATCTTCCTGGCTCTCTCAAATGTTTTCCTGAGTCAATTTTTGTGTTCCTGTAGCCTACCTCAGTAGTTTCTCAAATATTTTTCCATCACTTTGCAAGACCACCCCTCTCCTGAAATGAGAGGTTATGATAGCATGATGTCTCTTTCCCCTGCAGTTTGTCAAGAAACCTGTCTTCTCAGTCTTCATAACTCCTTCATGCTGCCCATGTATTGCTGTTATATCATTTGTCTTTTGACTATTGTCTCCTTGCATTGTAGAATCATGACAAAGATTGTCATGCCTCTACTTATAAGGACTGTCTTCTTAATTTTGGATATCCTTCATGAGCACTTGACATTCATGATTATGGAGACCACTGAACCTTTATCACTATGTTATGCCTTTTCAAACCACAGTTCCTCTTCAAAAGATCTCTGCCATCCCTGTTGCCCTTTACACTCATAAACATACTCATCATTTTCCACTTCAATGGAGGGTTTTCACATTGTAGAAGACTGCCCTTTTAAACATCTCCAGACTGTCATATTCAATGTCTCTACATGAATATAATATTCAATGTTATAACATTGATCTTCACTGTCTTTTACACTGTAAGATTGCATTTGGTATCTGGGGTTTTTTCAGTTAGCTTGGATGTCCTTGCTTTAGTGCATAACTTCTCTCTGGACTGTCACATAAATAAGCAGCCATTATGCATTCATTGGAGGCACTGTCCTGGAGAAAACATCACAACGTTGCCACTATTTTCCTGTTTCACTGTCATAGTTTTTCCAAAATCAATATCATTTGTAGATGAATGCTTTCGAGACGGATCTAGTGAGATTTTTTCCTCACCTATAGATCCAACACCTCTATCCAACAATGGAACATCCTCAAGCCTCATCAAAGAGAGATTAGTGGAAACAGTGGATGAATGCTTAATGTTGGTAATTGCATGAATCTTCCTCTCTAATAGCTCTTTAATGAGTTGTACTATGTGTGAGAAATTTACTTGCACCATATTGTTTGCAGTGCACTTACTATTCTCTTCATCCATCATCTGCAGTTTTTAATACTATTGAGCAAAAACTGCCATCCTTGTAGTGACATTTTCCTTGTAGGCCACAGCTCTTGCAAGATTCAACAGTGTTATACTTGCAGCGAGTCTTTGGTACTCACTTGGAGGAAGGGGAATCTCACCATTTGGAGGCTCTATCCATCTCCATAGTTGCCCATTCTCCTTTCATTGAAATGGACTTCTTGTTGGAACCTCAAAAAGACTGTTGTTACACAATTTTTTGTCCCCTGTTTTCTTTCAAAATGAACAGCACTGTGATGACAGTGTCTTTGGGACTGTACAGTCTTTGTCCACTGTCTTCATTCATCTCCAATGACGTTCCCTTTACAATAGCTCAACTACTGAAACATCAGATGCTGCAACTGCCATTGAAATGGTATAAGCTCCAAATTTGTCAGGTGGAAGTTCAAACATCACATGAAATGTATCTAGAACATCATGAATCTCATCTGTCTTTTGGCATAAAAACCTTATCATTTCTATATGCTCACTGTCCTTGTAATATGAAGTCTTCATAATTTGTATATGACTGCCCTTTAATTCATGTAGCCTTGTCTTTTACTCATACATATAACTGTCCAAAGTTTGTAATAACAAGGGTTTCATGGGATGTATCACTTTATATGGCTTTATCTATCCTCTTTTGAATTGACTTATATAGGGGCTGTTATTTATGAACTATATTGTCCTATCATCATGCTGTCCTTCTATGACTTCCCTTCAAACTGTAGGCTGCCTACCTATGACAGTATGATCACTTGCAAGTAGCTTTTGATACTTTCTTGAAAGTCTGTGACAGCATTTACTCCTTGCACTACCAATATTTCTATATTGATTCCAATCTTCATTCAATACTGCACACCTGCTTATTTTCTGTCAACTTTCCTGAGATGTATGTCCATTTTGCACTATAAACAGTCCTTTTACACAGTTAGCTTCTTCTTGTCACAAGAGCTCAATTTTCTCCCTCATACTATGATCACACATTGTGATCATTTATATTATGATACAAAAATGCTTTCTAGGTGTCTTAGAGGTCTTCTTCTAATGCTGTCCTTAAACAGATTTTCCAAAAACTGCTATTCTCTTGAAATCAACAAACCCATCTTGATGCTTAAAATGGACTTACATTCTATCCTACCACCTCTATCATCTCATCAAAAAGACTATGAAAACTCCTCATTAGGCACTACCAACTGTCCTTATTGATATGACTGTCTTCTTTGGACTACTATGTTGATTATGATCTTCAACTGTCATTGAATAGTCCTGATCAATAGTATCAAACAGTTCATAAATGGTATATCTGAGTTCTCTTTGGCCTTTTCAAAGTTTACGAGTTTACATGGCTTGAATAGAAGAGTACACCTCATACACATTTTGATAAAAATGAAAGAAAATGGTATCCATTATTTGTTGAATTCTCAGGAAGGAACTTTAACATCATGGTGGTCTGCTAAGTGAAGACTGTCACTTATTTTTTGGTCACAGACTATCCTTTAAGCTGCACACATGCAAAGGACTATGGGCTATCATTACATTCTCTTTAAAAAAAACATTTTAAGAGATATATAACTGTCATCTACAGTGCACTTCTCAAAGGTATCACTGTCACTGCGATACTACATTAAGACTAACTGCCCCACTGAAGACAAGAGAGACAAAGCTGCACCTGTTATCTAGAAACCCCAGGAAACATACAAGAGTTTTTGGGCATCTAAAACTCTCCAATGGTTGAATGAAACCTTTCCCTCCATTTTCTCATTGCTTGAAACGGATGACAAAACACAACGACAGCAACATCAAATGCACTGTATATGATTATTATAGCAGAACAAGGTTTCAATGCCAAATCTTGAGATCTCTCTCTATGCAACATGTCAAAAACCTCCTCAGGATTCCAACGACGTGCCCATCTCTCGTCTAATAACTACAACATGGGTATTCTCCTTGGAAACAACCTATTGTTTATGCCTGAAAGGCAGGGAGACTCTTTGGAAAATTGATTGAGATATTCTTATCACAATGTGACCTCAATGATAGGTAGCAAAAATGGGCAAGCAAGTTATAGGACTATGGATTTGATATCAGGTATATCAATGGAAAGAACAATAGGGTAGTAGATACACTCTCCAAGAGACCAAACTCTTAGTCATTTCTATAAGAGAACTAGACTAGAAGGATATAATAAACCTAGGGTTTGTATACAAACTTAACCTATTTCAAAATCATGAAGCTAAGGTTAATACATACATCATAGTCAGCTTTGTAAAGCAACAATAACACAAATGAATCAACAGTGTATAGAAAGAACATCTTAGCCACTAATATTATGCACACACTACATGACAAGTATATAGAAAATAGATTAATATGAAATTATCTAGGATCAAATTGAGTTCATACAAAAGCATAATAATGGACAAGTTGCAAGAGATAGTTTAATTTGGATCTTTAATACAAAATCAAAGACCTTACAATGGAGTTGTTACAACTGTTCTAGGGATAGATAATCAACCAATGGTTTTTAGCTATTAGGTGGGGGCATCATATACGGGGGCTCCTTGTGAGGGCCCTAACTCCTTTTTCTATCCATGATCTGATTGCAAATTAGATATTCCTTGGACTTTCCACCCTAGATTTGCACAAGCTTCACAATATTTCCCACCTAGGGTTTTGAGGCGTGAAACCCTAAAACCCTTACTCTCCTAAGGTGATAAAAAATATGATTTAAAGTAATCTAATCGAGTTCCTTATTGTTGATCTTAAAATCTGTGTGTTTGGATGCTGCTACCAATCAGTTTGAGTGCCTAGATCTGAACTTCGCCTTCAGCTTATAACAACCCCACAAACTCAACTTGAATTTTCCCCCACAGAGATGCACTAGCACAAGGGTATTCTTTCTCATAAACTCCCTAACCTCCATGTGCATACAACAGGGTTTTCGTCCTGCAAATATAGCACCTAAAATTCATCCAAAAATCTTCATTTCTTTCCCTAGTTGGCAACACAAGTATTTATACCTACCAAATCATAGGCACTAGGTCCTAAAGTAGGTCGTCCAATATTTTTTAATTTAATTTAATTTATTCCTTATAATATTATTTAAACATATTTAATTTAGGTCGACCTAGATTGAATTTTATTACTTAATTTATATTTTTTATTATTTTCTTCGCCTCCCAAATATTGCTTGTCCTCAAGCAACCTTAGACTTGGATGCTCAAAAATCTCCACACCTTCCCAAGTTGCATCTTCAATAGGTAGGTTCTTCCATTTCACCAAGTACTTTGAGATTACCTTGCTCCTTAGCCTTTTCTCCCTCACATCCAAAATTGTTTCATATTCAAGTATCAATTTTCCTTCATCATCAAGAGGGGCCAGCTCCAATGAGGGTGTGACTTACTGTCCAAGTGCCCTTTTGAGGCATGACACATGAAATATATTGTGAATCATGTTGTCTTTAGGTAGGTCCAGTTCATATACAACCTCTCCAATCTTCCTTAGGATTAGGTATGGTCCATAAAACCTTGGTTTCAACTTCTCTCCACCACTCCCCTTGAGGGTAGATTTCTTATAGGGCTGCAATCTCAAGTAAAACATATCGCCAACCTCAAAAACTCTCTTTGTTCTATGTTCATCTGTATACATATTTTGATAGTTTTGGGAATAGTGCAAATTGTCCTTAAGGGCATTCAAAATATCCATGATTTTTTCCACCGCATCCCTTGCTCTGAGGACTCTACTATCTGTAAGGATCAAACTCATCAATGAAGTAGCATCATAACCATAAAGTGGCTTGAAAGGTGACATACCTATAGAGATGTGATGTGTGGCGTTGTAGCAAAACTCCCCTAAGTGTAACCACTTAATCCAAGTTGTTTTATGCCATATAACTTAGTTCCTTGGGTAGCCCTCAATCCATTTATTCACAATTTTAGTTTATCAATCTATTTGTGGATGATATCTAGTGCTTGGAATCAATTCTATGTGAGTCAACTGAAAGAGCTCTTGTCAAAGCAAGTTGATAAATATACTGTCCATGTCACTCACAATGTTCTTGGGTAGCCCATGAAGTCTAAATATCTCTCTAAAAAATAAAGCCTATCAACCACCACATAGATACAATCCTTACCTTGCACCCTAGGCAGCCTAGTAATGAAATCCATGGAAATTCTCTCCTATTTTTTATTTGGAATGGGTAAGGGCTGCCACAAATCAACTAGAAAAACATGCCCGGTCTTGTTTTATTAGCACACCAATCACTCCCTAACATGTTGCAACACATCATTCTTTAGTCCCTTCCATGAAAAGTGCTCTCTTGCTTGTATGTCTTGTAGAAACCTAGATGACCAACAAGAGGTGTGTCATGACAAGCTCTCAAAATCCTCTCCTTCACCTTAGATTTTGGTACAAGATACACACAATGTTTGTAAAAGATGAGGTCTTCAACCACCTTGTATCTATCATCATGCAACTTTCCATCTAAAGTGTCAATAGCAAATGAATCTTTGGCATATTCAACTATTATTTCTGCCTTCCAATCAACATATATATCAGAAATAGAGCAAAAATAAGGCTTCCTAGAGAGTGCATCAACCACCACAGTGTTTTTTCCCCTCACATACTCAATGTCAAAATTTACTTACCTATTTTTGCTACCTATCATTCAAGTAACATTGATTTCAAGGAATAATTTGAGGCTATTATGATCCATTTTGACCACAAACTTCCCACACACTAGGTATTGTTTAAATTTGGCAAGTGCGTGCATGATAGCTAGTATCTCCTTGTCATAAATAGAGAAGCTCCTCTTTGAATCCTTTAACTTCCTACTCTCATATGCTATAGGATGTCTATTTTGCATTAAAATTGCTCCAATACCCTCTCCTAAAGCATCACACTCAAGTACAAAAGAAAGTGAGAAATTTGGAATAGCCAAGATAGGACATGTACTCATTACCTCCTTGAGCTTATCAAAAGCTTGTTGTGTTGTAGGACTCCAAGAGAATGCTTCTTTCTTCATCAAATTGGTCAAGGGAGCTACAAGTTATAAAAATCCCTTCACAAACCTCCTATAGTAGCTGCATAATCCCACAAATTCTCTCAATTGTGACAAATTTATAGGTCTGGGCCACTCCTGGATTGCCTTAATCTTCTCCTCATCAACACTAACTTCTTGAGCACTAATCTTATGCCCCAAATACAAAATTTCAGTCAAGCTGAATTCATATTTAGATACCTTGGCATAGAATGAATGTTGTTCAAGAATGCCAAGTACCTCATTTATATGCTTCAAATGATCCTCCTATGTCCTACTATAGATCAATATAACATCAAAGAAAACCAATATAAATTTCCTCAATTTTACAATGAATACCTGATTCATGCATGACTGGAAAGTAGCAGGGGTATTGGTCAACCCAAATGACATGACCAAAAACTCATAATGTTCATAATGGCAAGTGAAAGTTGTCTTGTGTGCCTCTTCCTATCTCATCCTTATCTAATGATACCTTGATTGCAAGTCAATTTTGGAGAGGTATGTCATGTCATGAAGCTCATCTATCAACTCATCGATCCAATGAATTGAGTAGTAGTTTTTTATTGTCTTCCTATTGATCTCTCTATAGTCAATACACATCCTCAATGTCCCATCTTTCTTCTTAACCAAAATCACAAATGATGCAAATGGGCTAGAGCTTGGATGTATATGCTCCATGTCTAGCAACTCCTTAATTATCTTCTCTCTCTCTTCCTTATATGCACAAGGATGGTGATAAGGAGTAGTGATGACTAGTTTTTCCCCCTCTTCAAGCTTAGTCACATGTTGGAATCCCCTCTTCAGGACTAAAATAGGAGGAATGTCATCAAAACTTTACTATGTTTATCCAAGATAGGCTGAATATCAATATGATAGGACCTCCCTTCCTTGGAAGGCCCTGTATCCTTAATCAAGCACTCAATTTCCCATACTACTTGATCTCTACACAAAGCTCTGTCTATTCTCTTGGTTGAAACCACCACGGGAACTCCATTAGAAAGGCCACGAAGGACTACCTCCTTCCCATTATATTTGAACTTCAGCTCCATAGTTTGATAGTTTCATGTATATTCCCCAAGTGAATACAATTATTGCACTCCCAAAACCACCTTTGTGTCGCTTATGTGGATCACATAGAAATCATCCCTAATCTTATGACCGCCAAGAGTCAATTCCAATTGCTGGATCCTTCAAGTACATGGTAGAGTATACCCATCGGCCACCATGACATTAAATCCTTCAAAATATCTAGTCCTCAATCCCATCTTAGCCACCAATCTCTCATCAATGAAATTGAGGGTGGTCCAACTATCAATCAAAATTGTCACTCATTGTCCCCAAAAACTCCTTTGACCCAAAATGAATGATATCTAGGTGCTCCTAATAGTGTTGCAAGTGTGCCCCCTAGGTGCCCTCCCTCTTGAGTTTTTTGCTCATCTCCATTTGCAATAATCTCTAGATCAACTTCTTCATTCTATGAATCCTCATTTGAAACTGCCTCAATATAGTATATTTAGACCTTCCCCAAACAACAGTGACTAGTTGTCATGGATCCCTACATGTGAAACACAAATTTTTCCTTTGGAGCTCATTCTTAGATACCTATGTTTTTTTGGGTTTGGGAGGTAATGCCCTAGGTGGAAGAATTTCCTTTTGAGGAAACTTCCTTGGCACAATAGGAGGTGCTTTCATGGAATATGACTTGTCCTTAGCCACTAAGTCTTCCAAGTTCAAGGCTCTCCTAACAGCATCTTGTAGTGAGTTTGGATCAAATTCCCTCACCAATCCTTTGAGGGGTTCAGATAGGCCTTCAATAAAAAGCGGGTAAACCCACAAAACTTGTTTACAATTCTAGTGAGGAATGAAAAGTGCAAAAAACACCCCCGTGGAGAAAATTTTGGTTTTTGGGGTTTCAAACAAACTTTTGGTTTGCGCGAACCCAATGGGGGTTCACTCGAACCCCCCTTCGAACAAAGCTATTTAATGTTGGGTCCCACCATATTCCATATTTCTCGGAATGAAAAAAAAAGGAAAACTTAGTGGAAAGGGGGGTTCACTTGAACCCCGCTTTTCCCCTCTTCTCCCCCTCTGGCACCAAATTTCTCCAGAATTTTTCCCTTTGAAGCTCAAGTTGAGGATGAAAATGGAGGAGACTTCATAGACCCAACTGGATGATGGTAGTCCTCAAAATGAGCTATCAAATGAATATAATTTTAATATGTTTTGGTTTTATTATGTATTTGTTTTTTTAGTTTGATTAAACATAGGTTTTCACTGAAAATCAAGCTCTCTATTCTGCACATGTGGAAAAGTAGTAGATTATCAAAAAAAAATTGAAAAATATAGTGCACTAGATATTGAGTCCTTGATCCAACAAAAAAAAATTGAATTTCATACATACAAAAAAAGTTATGTTGTATACGGTCTGCCTATGTCTAAATTATAATTGGTTTAACTTTGAAACTTGATTAAGGAAAAAATATTCAATAAAACACTATGAAACCAAATGAAAGTGCTAGATATCATAGTTATAAATCTAAATTAAAAAAAAAAAAATTATCCTTCATGGAAAAAAGTTATGTTGTATACGGTGAGCATCACTCCTTAAAAATGGTGTTTACTAAAAAAAAAATAGTTTTCAAAGCAGATGGAAAAAGAAGTGCAATCTGATTCCAATAATTTTGAAAAAAATATATTTAAAATCTACAGAAAAAATGTCACAAATCACTGGTTTGCATCATCTTCAAATTCCTCACAGTTTAGCCACTATAGGTGCTCGAAAGTGAAGATTTAGTTGGAAAAAATCATTTCATTGTCTAGTTTGGCCAAAAATTGTAAACCAGTATTGTGGGATCACCCAAGGACTATGAGTCTTCTTTTTGTCACATTAGGGACCATCACTGAAAGTCTCTCAAATTTCGCTACACAGACTTCCACTTTTCCCTCTTGCTTCAACCGTGCTAATTCTCAAAAATGAATCTTTGTATTTTTCCTATCAAATCTCTCTTTCAATCTTTGACTGAATTCTTCCAAGATCCTAATGGAGCCATGCCCTGGAATTACCATACCATGATACCACCATTTGTGGGCCAAACCCTCAAGATGCAAGGTGGAAAACTTGATGCCTCCTTTCTCATACATTGAATTCAAGGATAAATATGTGTCTAATTTCTATAACCAAACCCTTGTTGAGGACCTCCCTAATCCATCAAAAGTTGGAATGGTGATCTTTCCCAAATAGTGTTGGATGTACTTCCTCTCTTCATACCTTCTCATATGTCCACTCCTTGTCTTCATATCATAGAATTCTATGAAAGTTTTAAAATCTCTACATATGGCAGTGCTTAAAGCATGGTATTCATTATGAAGCCTGGCAATTTCATCCCTACTATTCAGGTGGCAATTCTAATTCATTTTTTGTTCCTTTTTCCAAGAATTTGGCTTTGAAAATTTTCACAAAGGTTGTTGAGTTCACACCACTTGAGTTGCTTCCTTCTGCTCCATTTTGCACAATTCTATCAACACTCAATTGTTGGTTCAATCCCCTCAAAATTTGGACCATTTTGACCATAATCTCCCTCATGTTAGACTAGAATTATTTGGTTTCCCTAACAACTTCCTGAGCATTGTCATCTTCATTGTCACCCATGCTAGCCTTCTTCTCTTTTTATTAGTACCTCAGATCTTTCTCACTCATGAAAATTTACTCAGGTTGGAAAGATGCCAAGCTCTGATACCTATGTAATAACCCTAGGGTTTGTATACAGACTTAACCAATTTTAAAATCATGAAGCTAGGGTTAATACATACATCACATTCAGCTTTACAAAGCAGCAATAACACTAAAATGAATCAACAGTTGCAAAAAGAACATCTCAGCCACCAAGATTATGCACATAATATGATACTATATAGTAAACAAATTAATATAAAATTCTCTAGGACCAAATCTAGTTCATATAAAACCACAGTAATGGACAAGTTGCAAGAGATAGTTTAATTTGGAGATTTAATACAAAATCACAAACCTTATAATGGAGTTGTTACAACTGTTCTAAGAATTGATAATCAACCAATGGTTTCCAACTGTTAGGTAGGGGCGTCTAGGGTATTTATGTTGATTGGTTGCTCCTTGTGGTGACCCTAACTCCTTTATATATCCATAATATGATTGTAGATTAGATATTCCCTAGAATTTCCACCCTAGATCTACACAAACTTCACAATAGTGACCACCTGGGGTTTTGAGGCATGAAACCCTTAAACCCTTACTCTCCCAAGGAAATAGAAAAATTGATCTTTAGATTTGTGTGTTTGGATGCTACTACCAATCAATCTAAGTGCGCAGATCTAAAATTTTCCTTTAGCTTGTAATAATCCCACGAACTCAACTTGAATTTGCGTCCCACAGAGATGCACTAGCATAAGGTTGTTCTTGCTCATAAACTCCCATACCTTCATGTGCATACAACAGGGTTTTCATCTTGCAAATATGACACCCATAATTTATCCAAAAATCTTCATATCTTTTCCTAGCTGACAAGACAAGTACTAGTACCTACCAAATCATAGGCGCTAGGTCCCAAAGCAGATCGACCAATGGATTTTTATTTTATTTATTCCTTATATATTATTTAAAAAATATTTAATTTAGGTCGACCCAGATTGAATTTTATTAAAAATATTTATTATTATTTATTATTATTTAATATTATTTAAATATATTTAATTTAGTGTTGAAAAACATTATTTTTCTCACTCTTTTCAAATTTTGAACTAGAAAGCATTGGGGACATGACAAAGGAGACATTGTTGGTTGAGTATACCAAAGGCCCACTAGCTATATGGATGATTGAAGATACTTCCTTGGAGCAGGATGCAAGATATTAGGTTAAGAACGATATAATTTTATATAAGGATAGATTTTTTGTGGTGTTAGGATTCAAGGGTAAGTGCACCAAGATGGTTCCCAAAAAGGGGGCTTAAGTGGCCACTTTTTTTCTGAAATCAGGAAATGTTGACCTTGGACATGAAATTAAGGATAGTTACACTCAATATTTTGAGATGGAACAAAAACAAGGATCGAAGTGATCTAAGTCTACTTTCTAAACTACTAATTTATTTTGAAAATGGTTGAGACTAAGGGGTTCAACAGAGGGATGTACACAAATTGGTGTTATTTTGTCAGAAAAACATAACATAGCAACTCTTGTACGACCTGAGCATGGTGAACTTTTTTTAAGTATTTTTAAAATCACTATAGTCAAAAGTTAGCTAATAGCATCTAGTTGATGCACAATTTTTCTAATAATTTTTTAATGAATATTTGATTTTTTACTAATTTTCTAAGTGGGCACTTCATAAAAAGCAGAATTTTGGTCGTGCTCCCCCTACAAATTTTTGAAAGTAATAGATTTTTTAAAAATTTTATTTTTTAAAATTTGTAGAATGGAGTCTAGTTTCTAAAAATGTAATTTATTTGAAATTTTGATGAATGGTTAATTTATAACGAAAAACAAACACTTCTTTTTGACAAAAAATAGACATACAAACAAAATAAATTATGGATGAAAGGCCTAGCATTGTCAGAAAGTGAAAAAAATTATATCATTGGAAAGCTAAGACAAAACTTAACATTACCCATGTGTTCGATTTTGTCGGTATTGAACCAAATGCAATCTTGACGGTGAGCACGAACCCGATTATGTGAAAAATTGTAGAATTTGCAAAAAACATGTCTCTGGTCATTGGGAATGCCCTCCAAGCCTTTGGGTTGGTATTCCAAGGAAAATACCAAAGCTAAGGCTCGGGGATTTCCAAAGACAAATAAAATGTGCCCGCATTATAACGCACTCGCGTTATTTACTAGTTTTCACTTTTTCCTTCTCCGTGGAACATTTCTAGGAACAAATAATGCGCTCGCGTTATTTATTCCTTTAGTTAAATGCCAACTTTTTGAATGTTTGTTCATATGTTTATATGTATATGTACGTTGGTGTGTCATGTATGTATGCATGCATGTATGTATGCCTATATGTATGTATTTATGCTTATGGGAGAGAGG
>VDFB02000003.1:634368419-634383083 GCA_007258455.2 Sequoia sempervirens
GTGTTGTGTATAGAGGTGTCTGGGAGAAATTTATTTGCTCCACATTTCTCCACATGGTTAGGTGTATCGGAAGGTCTTCTGAGTTACAAAGTATTGCAACATATGGCAACATTGTTTCGATAAAAAGAATGTTTATAATCTTTAGGTGAGATTTATTGTGAAGGAGTTTGTTGGTTTCAAGGATGTTCTTAGATCACGTTTAGGTGAAATTTGTTGTCTAGAAGTTTCAGATTATTCAAAGGAAGCGTGTAATTCAAAGTTCAATGTGTTTTCACAGGTAACAGCCGACTTGGTGTTTACACATCATTTAAAGATGTTCAAGTGTTAATGAAGGCATAGCGTGGAATGTGAGATTTAATTTGGGTCCTAGTTAAGTTTTGTTTTGGTCCACTTTCGTTCCTAACCAACAAGAATGTTTAGTGTTGACCTAATTTGAAATTGTAAAGTGTGAAGTGTGTATTGCCGACCTTGGAGAAATTTTTCAAGGTTGAGGATGGTATAAATATGTGTTGAGATGTTGAGGGTTGATAAGATAGAAAGGATATATGTGTATGATGCAAGTGATGTGAATTGTTGAAGAGTAGAGTGTGAGATTGAGCAGAGCAGTGCAAACTTCAAAGTGTTGAACTTCTAAATGCAATGAGTTGATGGTGTCTATAATAATTCAAATAGACTGCGAAGGTGTTGGAACTATTGTGGTAGATTCTCTATTGCATTGAGAAGTTGTAATCTGTGTAACATTTCTCTTCTATCTTCTTTTTCTTTCAGTGGCAATGAGCCCTGGTTGTGAGCCTTTTTTGGACAGTGCATCCTATTCTGGAAATGAGCCATTGTACCAGTTTTGCAATTACTTACATTGTGAGCTAGAATCCTCACCATGGTTTTTCCCTCATTAGGTTTTCCATGTAAATATAGTGTTATCTTATGTATGGTGTTGGTTATTTTAGTTTTTATCATCTAATTTTCATGGTTAAATATTATAACAGATTGAGGTTTTAATTAATACATGTGGATCTGATTACTATTGAGGGTTTTGATGTTAAAATTTGGTACAACTGATTCACCCCCCCCCTCTCAGTTGTCTTCTTCATTTAACAAAAACACTCTTTATTTTTGAAACAAAAATAAAAAATAATAATTTAATTTAGAATACCACTTTTTTTCTTTTATTATTTTTGTATATTAAATTATTTTTTATTTGTTTAGCTTACAAAATTTGGAAAAGATGAATTTCTTACATAAAATCTTGGAAAATTCTTTAAACATTTACATGGTTGCATATTTTTCTTGTTGGGTGAATTTGAGACGAGTTTTTTTTGTTGTACCTTTTTCGCATTTCATTTAAACAATTTTAAGGTCCTCTAATTGTGGAATTTGTTAGTGTAGGTTTTTATTTTCCTAGTGGGATAATTTATTTTCCCTTAGTTATAGATTTTTCGTACACATTTATTAAGCTTGCTTAGGATAATAAAGTGATTTTCTCATTTAATAACTAGGATATAAAGTGAAAAAAACTTCTGAAATGCATCACTTTGTTGCTACTTCGCCTCCTCCCTGCTCTACGACTCATGATACTACTAATGTTTCCCTTGGAGGTTTCAAATATCTAGAGGAAGGCATGGTAGGCTTTGTGGAGCCAAGATGTGCAACGATGGGGGTGTAGAATGGTTCCTACATGAATTTTAAGGAAGCCCTAGGTGGTGCTAGGGATGGGTGACATCATGCAATTGAGTTGCTATTACATGATCACCCACAAATCCTTTCCAATTGACCCTAAGGGGGCGGTAATGGGGGAGCTTGGCTAATTGCAAGGGGAAACAACATCCACTCGTGAAGGTTGTCTCTATAGATTTGATTCAACATGGAATTGCTTTACCTTTGCATCAATCTAATACAATCCCTAAAGTTTGCATAGATGATTTGGTTTGGAATAGGGAGAAGTTACTCCAAAGGCATGCACTCATTTACATATTTTTTAGGTTGTGGCCCAACTTAAGCAGTCTCCATGAATGGGTATTGGAAAATTGGAAACCTATCAAGGACAAAATCTGCATCTTTCCATGCACCAGGGGGTTCTTTATATTGGAATTTTAATCCCTTGAAGATAAGAAGTGGGTGCTTGTGAATGGCCCATGGACTTTCCAAGGTGATTTTTTATGCATTAAACCTTGGTTCCCTTCATTTGATCCTCAAAATTAGACCTCCTCTTCCTTCTTTTGGGCGTGTCTTCCCTATCTTCCCTTTAGTTCTTGGAATCAGATTGCTTGCAAGCTATAGGAAACTATTTAGGTAGGTATCATTGCAGCTCGAAATAAACACTTAAATTACCAAAACTCCACCTTCATGTGCATATGTGTAGAAATGGACCTATCCAATGGTCTCCTTGTGGAGTTTTTGTTGTTGGTGGGAGATCATTGTTGGAATCAACTTGAGGACTATAAAAAGGTTTCCTTTAGATGTAGAAAAGGCTACTTTACAGATCATTCTACATTCCAATGTCAAAATTTGCATGGAATGAGAAAGGGTATGGACACGTCAAAGGGAAAACCATCATGGTGGGTAGGGGTTGAGCCCCAACATTACATTATTATTCCCAAATCTTAGAATGTCACCTATATCAGTTAGGCTTCTCCTCAGGGTAGTCTAAAACTCCCTTCTCCTTGGATAACTAATAATCCAACACCCCCAAATGGGAAATCTCAAGTAGATACCACTAATTCGATCACTTTGATAGCTTGCCCACACTCAAAATTTGAAAACTTTGAGCTTTCCCAAGATCCCATGATCACTACTATTGATGTATGCTTTGTTGAAAGCTTGAGAGAGAATGGAAACCAAGTTCTCCACCCAATTGAGAAGGCATTAACATATTCACCAACTAGCATAAAAATTACATCTCTTGGGAATGAGAAATTTCATGAGAAATTAGAAGAAACAAAATGTGTAGGGATGACAATAGAAAATTGGACAAGGTTGCAAAAGAAGAAGAAGAAAAATGAGGAAATTTTTAGCATGCATCTTTCCTCCTAGAAAAAAAAAATTGAGCAAAGCCATTTGTTGTGTCATAACCCAATTTTATTACATATTTATTAAATACGAAAAAATGGATTATTGAAGAAATTCAATTAACTATTAAATAGAAATTGTGGAATATGCAAAAATTGAATGAAAGAAGTTGACTGATGTTGAATTTGCAAACTTTTGAAAATTAATTTTATGTTATCAAGAATTGAACGTTACTGATCAATGTGCAAGTGCAGGTGTGTAGTTTTAGGGTGAAAGGTTGAAGGATGAGAACATAATTGAAGTAGGATTGTTTATCTGGATTGAATGGTAAGCCAGTTGGAATCTAGGTGCACACACCACAAATGACATGATAACTTACATTTGAATTAAATTGCATGTGTAAGAGAATGAAATTTCCTTACTCGAATTGTCTCTGTTATTGAAAATAATGGCTTGTAGATTTAAAAATTTTATACTCAAACTTTGTGTTTAAAGAAATGAAAGAAAGTATTTAAAAGAATGGTTAAAAGGGAAAAAATGTTTCATTATGTGGAAATTAAGTGTAAGAAAGAAACTTCCTTTTTAATATATATATATATATATATATATATATATTGTAGACACTCAAAATATCCTGATCAACATCATATACTTGATTCTGATTAACTTACACTGATTCTTCCTTAATCACTTCCACACTAACCAATTAATTGAATAATATTTATTTAATTAATTAAATTCATTAAAATTCCCCCTTAATCAAATAATACACTTTATCAAATTATTTCATCATATTCTTCCTTTAATTAAATAAATCAATTTTATTTAATTAAATCCTAATGTTCTTCATTTAATTAAATAAATAAACTTTATTTAATTAAATTCCAATGTTCTTTCCTTGGTTAAATAAATCAATTTTATTTAATTAAAATCCTAATGTTCTTCATTTAATTGAATAAATAATTTTTATTTAATTAAATTACTAATGTTCCAATATCCTCTAATTTGATTTAAATATATCCAAACATCTAAATCAAATGTCACAAATCAAACTAATTTCATCTAAGTTAATTAATCCTAAATTAATTAACTCCTAAAACTAATCCTCCATTCCTCTAGCTTTGGCAAGTTGTACATGTAAATCAATTTACTTGATTTACTAATTCCCCCTATTTTCATTCAAATATGGCATATTCTTTTGAATATTCCACCCACTTGACTTTTCCTTTCCAAAGGACTTTTGTCCCCCACCTTTGCATTGAAGGCTCTTACATGTCCTCTCCTTTAGCCAACTTGGCATTAATTCCTCTTACATCTCTTCTTACACAAGCCACCTCTTGATATTTAAATCTCACTTACATGCATTAAACATGCACATTGTTCAAAATGTGCCCCACCTCCCTTCATTAGTATGTTGACAAGTGGCATCATGCCATCGATCCAAATTTAATCCCACATTCATCCTATTCTTCAATCCTCCATCCTTCTTCATTATAAATAGAGGCCTTATTTATTGATTGAGGATCCATATTTTGATGCAAGATTATTATCCACAAGTTTATGCAAGTTCATCCTCATTTTCATTCAAGTTAGCATAAAATTCACCATCCATAGCTAGGTTATTGATATTTTTCATCAAGAATCACACATCTATCATAAAGCTTGTCAAGGGATTGGAAAAGGCTTCTTTCCACATCAAAGAAGCACCAATTCCCCCATGGGATGCTAGTTTGAGCATTAGAATAGGATTTGATTAGTAGATTACTTGTTATTTTTCTTTGTTTTCATGTTCTTATGTTTGAATGAATTTCATGGGGAATGCTTGTTTACACTTGTTTAAGGACTAATGTTTTATTGTTTGTCCATGTTTGAGTAGGTCTAGGAAAATCATTCAAATTTTGGCACTAGAAGGAGGGCACAAATCTCAAAAATTAATATGTTTTTTTGGCCAATTCTGTTGTTTTTTCAATTTTTTGTTCTTTCAGGACAACAATGCTAAGGAGGACAAATAACGATGCTATTAGTCCAGTGTCGCTATATAGTGATGTTTCCTTTGTTTCTAAAAGGCGATGATGCATTGATTTTTTCTGAGGCTAGAGCAATCAAATTCCAAAGGGCAACGTTGGACGAAATAGTGATGCAATCATAGTCTCTGTTTTTCTACAAAACAACGCTGATTTCCACAGAGTGACGTTGAAGCTCCAAACAGTGACGCGTTTGTGGATTGCAATGCTGGGTTGGGGTAAAAGGTCAATTTTCAAATTTATTTTGGCATGTGCTTTTTTTTATCTCCTTTAACCATTGACTTGTTTTATGGCTCTATTTTTGCAAGCTGGTCAAATTTTGCAAGTTAGGTGATCAAGAAGGAAAAGAAGAAAATAAGAAGAGCTCCCTATGGAACTTTATTTTTTATAATTGTAACAACTATTTTTAAATGCTTTGGGAGAATTTATAATCCCATCTTTGGGCATTGTTATCTTCAGCTTTAGAACTTAACTACATTTTGTTTGGGTTTTAAAAAGAACATACAAAATCTTTCTTTTTCACAAAGGGGTTAAAAAAAACAATTAGAATCTCACTAGATTTGATTGTAGGTCTTAAAAATTGAACAAACAACTTCAAACACTCAAATTTGGTGCTATAAAAAGAACCCATTTCCCACTTTTGAGGTCTAAAATGAACATGTGCCTATCTTGTTTTGTAATTTTTTTTATAAACTAATACCATTGAATTGTGTATGCACTTCTCTTGCGCTTCACGAAAATCTTGAGAATCAAAAGAATTTTAATGATATTAGGTTGTCTAAAATATTTCCTCCACATTTCAAATTTGGGTTTTTAAAATTGAACAAAGCTTCCTAGTGTGAGAAAAGGCATCGTGTGTGTTTTCTCTTTGTTCATGCAAACAAAGATTGAACAAACTACGAATGTACTTACTCGCTATTGTTCACCTTTAGAGGGCCTTCCTTGGTGAGAAAAAGTGCTCACACCAAGGGAACGACCCAAGCTGTAATGAGCATAAGTCAAGCTCTTCCAAACTACTATATAAATTTGTGGTTGTGATGAAAATTGTAAACAATGGGAAGCATTGCATTATAACTCTCTCCCAATGTCTTTATGATGCGTAAAGCCCTTGTTCTAAGGGTTGGGAGATCTCTCACAAGGATTTTATCATTGCACCCCCTAATCTGGATTCACTTACTATGAACCTTTGTTTATAATCCAAAATCCCAACATTTTTTGGCGTCAAGAGGTCAGACCTTTGGAGCTATCCCACATACTTGCAGTTCTTTGTAGAGATGAAAAGTTTGTCATGGGAGATTTGGGAGAAATGAAGCTTGTATGACCTGAGAAGTGTGTGTTGTGGAGGGGAGCCAGTGTGGTCAAGCTTCTAGTCATCTACTCTGAATAAGTGCAGCTGGATTTATCCAAGTGGGAACTCAACAATTTTTTTCTCTTCTATCCTAGGGTTGTGCAAACTTTGAGTCTATTTTACACATTACTTGGATCCAAAATCTTGAAAACAAACATTCAACAAGGTCATCAAATTTCAAACCCTTTAGGAGAAGCAAATACCTTTGAAAAAATCCAACTGCTATTGCTTGACCCTTGGGATTCTATTCTTAGAGGCTTCTAAGTATTTGGATTTATATCTCAATTTTCTTTTCCCAAAGTCAACCTTAGGAAACTATTTCCTTGATTCTCTTGATTTCCACATAATGGACCTTGTGGAATGAAAATAAATTGAAACATTAGACATTCACTTTGAAAAGCTAAGCAGGAAAGTGTTTGTGGTAAAATCAATTCATTGATCGAGGTGAAATCAATTGAACCCCACACATGTGCTTGTTTATCTTTTTTCTAATGGTGTTTTAAGTAAACATTGATCTTTTGGTTTGAACTACTTTAGGGGAAAGCATGTTATTCAAAACCCTGGTCTTGTAAACAAGTCCCTCTTAGGTTTATTTAGGAACAAAATAACCAATCATTTCATCCATCTCAAACATCAATCAAATACCATCTCACAAACAACTTTTGAACCATTGGAAAAATAATTCATACTATACTTTTGGTAAAATCCTTCAAATCAACATCAAAATCACCTTGTTTGGCTATGTGTGTGTGGATGAATCCTTCCTCATACATCTAGTTAAATTATCAGTGCCCTTGTGGAAAATTTTATTCCAAGATAATATCCAACATCTTGGGGTTTATAAGTCCATTATCCAAATCAAATCAAATCAAAATCAAAATCAAATCCAAATCCAAATCAAATCCAAATCAAATCAAAACTAAATCAAATCCAAAAATAAAAAATCCAAAGAATTCTAAAGTCTAGTATTAATCCAGGGGTCTTAAAGGTTCAACACACATATCATTCACCCATTTCATCCTTCATCTCATCATTGGTCTTGAATTCCTTAGAGGTCAACAAGGTCAAAACACAAGAAAAACATGGAATATAAAATTGATTCATACATCGTGGGTGTGTGAGTGAAAAATGTATCAATGTATATGAAATTCAAACACATATTAATAAGACATTAAATCAGGAAAAACTGAAAAGGATAATAGAATAAGCAAACTGTGATTGCAGCTTTCCCGAAATTGTCTTATCTTCCTCTAACTCTAGCGTTTTGTTGTTTCAAATGGCTCTCAGATCAGCAGATCAATGCTCAACAAAAGGACAGCTAAAGAATGATATTTTAAAATAAAATTCACACTATGCTAATTGCAAAATTATGCTAAGATGAAAGTATGGCTATGATGCTAAAAGGCTGTGATTGCATAAGCTGATTGCATGAATGTTCGAGCGTTTTCATATGTGCGCGTAGGTAACCAAAGCTTGCATTTGCAGCGGCATTTATAGAGTTTTCAAGAGGATTTGATTGGCGTAGGAAGTTTCTGTTTCGAAGAGTGAGTTGAGAACGAGTTAGAATTAAACAAATTAAATTTATTTAATTTGTAAGTGAAGATGAAAATGGAAACTCTCATAATTAAATAAATCATATTTAATTATGTTCTAGAAATGAATTTAGAGTGAGGAAAAATATTAAATTAAATATTTAATATTTTAATTCGAGAATGAAGAGAATATTCCATTATTTGAATATTCAAAATATTCAAACTTTAGAACAATATGATAATCAAATATAAATAAATTATGAAAAATTATTTATTTTAATCAAGCGGAAGGTGGAAGGTGGGATGAAGAGGATATTCCATTATTTGAATATTCAAATATTCAAACTTTAGAATAATATGATAATTAAAATAAATAATCATATTTATTTAATTTAATTAAGAGGAATGTGGGAAATGTTGATAATTAAATAAAATTATTATTTAATTAAGGTAGAAGAATTAGAAAATGAACAATATAAATAAATAATTAAATTTATTTATATGTAGATGACTTTAGTGGAATTAATTAAATAAATCATATTTAATTAATTAACAAGCTTAATCATGACCATTTTTAGACGTATACAATGGGTAATCGACATCAACCAAACTATCAAAGCCTTACAATGTCGATTGATTATAAAAACTCACATTTATACAATCCATACATGGAATCATTATCTCCTACAAACCTCAATGGTACAACAAATGTGAGTATGCCCAATCTAAATTTTGGAACACCTTTCCCTATGGTGGATTTAAAT
The DNA here is from genome assembly GCA_007258455.2 of Sequoia sempervirens. Taxonomy (NCBI): domain Eukaryota; kingdom Viridiplantae; phylum Streptophyta; class Pinopsida; order Cupressales; family Cupressaceae; genus Sequoia; species Sequoia sempervirens. The sequence continues at coordinate 634,377,094 of VDFB02000003.1, forward strand.
CAAATTCCAAACCTACAAATCTATTAGCCAAACAATCAATGCATGAGTCTTCAACAAAACCACATTATCCCACCAAATCCATACATGCCAAATGTGAATATACCAAGTACAAGTTTACTAAACATGAACATTTCAAATCCACACTTGGTAAAATTTGGGATAGATATGTTTGTGAATCATACAAATGTTGTTCAAATTCCAAACAATATGTTAACAAATCCATGTATTGATCCAAGTCAAGGTACCACCATGCAAAATCAAAGTTACCTAAATCAAAGCAATGTGATTCCCACACACAACAATGTTCAATTTCAACATTTAATGCCAAATCCAAACATATTCCCAAATCAAAACATTGTCCAAAATCAATTTGTCCATGACCCCATACAAACACCATAAGAAGACATTCCAAATATGCTTGAAAAAAAACCAAATCAACTATATCAAGGGTGTCAAGATCAAAATAAAGATCAAATTTTGCAAGATCATATTGCTATACTTAGAAAATTCATTGATTCATATCACCAAGACACATCTCCACCCCAAAATAAATGCACTCTTTCATTGGTCAAACCATGTCATCAAAGCATTGAGTTGTGTCCACAACCACATCAAGAACAATATATCCAATGTCAAGAGGTTGGATATCAAGATCAATGACATCAACAAAAAACCCAATCACCCCTTCTCAAAGATCAGTCATCACATTTCCAAGATCAATCACAACTATCCATCAATGAGAAACTTGAAGATATTTCTACCTCATCCAATGATCAAATCAACATATATCAAGAGTCACTGTTCAATCATGATCAAAATCCACCAACAATACCCAACAATGATCCAATTCAAGAAATGTTAACATCATTTGATCCTATGGTTGAAAACATTGACAATCTCTCCACCATAATTGTTGAACACAATGATCAAGATCTATCCATCAATGAGCACCATGAAGATTTTTCTACCTCATTTGATGGTCAACTCAACATACATCAAGAGTCACTTTTTAGTCATGATCAAAACACCTCAACAATATTTGACAATGATCTATTTCAAGGAGTGTTAGAATTATTTGATCCTATTGACATAATCCACGTTCCATTGACCAATGGTCATATTGAAAATGTCTCTACATCACCTAATTAGTTAGAGGACATATCTCAAGTATTCATTCCAAAGCATGATCAACATCTTTCACGAAAGTCTAGCAATGGTCATTTCCAAGACATAGTGACATCCTTTGACCTCATGGTAACATATATTGAAGAAATCCTCAACTCAACACTTGATCCAAATTCACTTAAATCTCAAGAGGATATTGAGCCACTTCCCATTCCTAATGACGATATCCAAGAACCCTTTATAAGAAGTCCATCCTTTAAAATTGACCCATGTCAAGAAATTGATCCAAAGCATGTCAAAAGTAATTCTGAAATTAATCAAGATAAAGAATTGATATCTCCAAGATACTACAATGATCTAATGGGTACTCTCCTATCTATACCAGATGTCACAAATGATGATCATATCCATATAACACATATTCTTCCATCTACCCATTAGATGCTTACTCCTAATGGACATGTAGATTATCTTCATTCAAAACAAGAGTCTCATACTCTCGATATCATTACCAAGGAACAAGAGTCTCCCACTCTTAACATTTTTACACATGATCAAGATATAGAAAAATCTAGAGACATATCAGAAATGGGTCATGAAGAAGGCTTCTACAGAAGTTGTGAATCAGAAACATCCTATGAAGGAATATCAAAAATGAATCATGAGGGAGAATTTTACGTGGATAGTGAATCATCAACACCTCTTGAAGAAGCATTAAAATCTGATATTTCACAAGATCAAACCAAAGATATGAATCAAGAAGTTATCCCACTTATGGAGGATCCTATCACTTATAAACTTGGATCACTTACCTTTTTAAGGCAAGCTATCTTATCAATGAAGAAGCTATCACCTTTGAAGATCCACAACAGAGCAGAGAAGGAGTAGCACCTTGTTTTGAAGGTAAATCATATCCTATTGCAAATAAAATGTTTCAATAGATGAATTATCAAGGTAGAGGATTAGGCCTACATGAACAGGGTATCCTAGAACCAATGAAGAGTATTAGCAATCTTAAGCATCAAGGTCTTGGTTATTCAATAATTAAGGGATCTAAACATATCAATGATACCACTATAACACTAGGGTCAATTTTATCTTTATGTGCACATCACAATAGCATGCCTTCTAGATCCTTATGATGAAGGGTAGTTGCCAATACATGGTTAATGTGAGAACTAGATATCATGCATGGAGGAGTGGATAGTGGAGTGTGATTAGGAATAGGAGATGGATTGGTTCACAACTTGAAACCTCTGACTCTCCAAACTTGGGAAGATGAGCAATGATGGAGGGATACAAAAGTGTCCAAAAAATTAGGAACAACTACTTGATATACTTTGTACGTTGCTTGGGAAGCCCGATTTTGCATTTTTGGACATCTTTGATGGATACATTTCCCTTTTTTATTTTTCCCCATAGTTAATGGAGTTTGATAGGGATACTCTTTCTTTGTATTCTTTGGTATCCACTTGTATTTGATTTGTCCTTCATGCTTCACTAGTTCTTTTCCTTTGATGATGTTCTTCTTACTTTGATTCACATCCTTCTTTTGATGTTGGTCCCAATTTGTGGATGGAGTGGTGGGTGGATGAAGATTCATGATGTGGTTGGTTGTAGTATTGGCACTAGTTTCATCATAAGAATTCTTTGTGCTCCCTATGTTGATGTTTGCACTTTTGGTGAAAGATACACAACATTTGACCCTTTCCAGGTCTATCATTTGACTAATAGTTGGGTTAGATTTAATTTATGTGAATCATTTACACATTATTACCTACATATTAAATGAAATATAGAAGAATAAGAGGGTTCATCACTTTGTCTTCATTTTGGTGAACCCCGCTATTTTTTTTCCTATGTTTCATTATATAAAGTATATTATCAATACAAGACTAGGAGCTTAGCACCTGATTCAGTTCCACCTCCTCATTTTTCTTCTCCAATCCCCTCTTAGCCTGTTCCTATGCAACATTTTGCTTCATCTTCTAATCCTTCTTCGTTGGGAGCTAAATATAAGCATGCTCCATTGAATAGACCTTCCCATTCTTCCAAGACCTTGCAACCTCCAAAGTTTCCTTTCGTTCCTTCAACTGTGCCTAATATGAGAAAAAGAAAGGCCCCTGAATTAACGAAGTAAAAACTCCATATTTTCAAACTCCCTATTCTTCCTAATATCCCTCACCCTACTATACATAGTAAGGGTGAACAGTGCTCTATTTCTTGACCTTCGTGTGTGGCTTCAACATCTGGACCCCCAAGGGTCCCTCCCATTCCTCCCTTTTCCCAAAAACTATGAGGAGGAAGGGAAAACACAGTCAAGGCTAAGGATTTTATTCCCTTGGCCTCTCTAACATCTATTTTGGAGCATGTCCTTTTGTGAGTAATGGCCGCAAAGGTGATTTTTCACGTCATCTCAATACCTCCTTAGGCTCTTGTTCCTGGTCCTCATCATCATTGGAATTCCTTCATCCTCTTCCCTTTCTACTCATATTTCTATCTTGCTTTCAACCTCTTCAAGAGACATGGATGAACCTCACCCCAAGAGGTTGTAGGTATTCTTTGTGCCTTCTTTGGAACTGCCTCTCCTCACCTCTTTACCTATTGTTCCCTGACTTGTACAATCCATAGATATGTCTCACACAATGACATGTCTAGTGTGGCCTTGTCTGTTCCTCCCTCGTCTCGACATCATAGCCTATCATTCAACTGTAAGCTTGCGCAGGACCTTATCCCTAAATCCTATCACAAGAATTATTCTCCTTCCACCTCTCTTTCTTCTTATTTCCTTATCATTGAGGATATCCCTTCTTCATTAGAGTTTGTCACTTCTCCTCTTCTAGAGGTTCACATTGAGGCTCCTACTCTCTCACAATATACAATTGAGTCACCACACTCATCTCCAGAGAAGTGTATGTTTGACTCTTTTGAGGATATTCCAACATTGTCAACTACTTTCACAAAGTCATTAGCACTCGACTCACAGGAATTGATAGATGGGGACATTGATTCAACCACTTCTCTAGCCTTTTCTGCAGGTGATACAACCAATACCACCCAATTCTTTGTTTCATTGTAAGCTCACCCTCCTTCCCCATATGATCTAGATTGGGAGGAGGATGACTTGTTGGACATACATGACTAAAGCAATACCTTTCATGTCTTTAGATTAGAATTTTTTTATTTCTTGTACTCCCTCATGCTTTTTTGTATATGTTTTAGTCTCTCTTGGAGGACCCAAGATACCCTCATGGATACTTGGATACAACACAGATGACCTATCGAGCACTTCTCCTATTTGTATCATGATTCTTCTCATTATCATATATTGATTTTCAACATTTGAGGATGATGCTAAGTGTTGGGGGCATTTAGGCCTTCTTCCATGTTGACCCAAATTTTTATTTTTACTTTCTCTTCTTGTGTTCCTTCATAATCTAGAATATTTGGGAATATGATGGGTATGTGCAGGATCATGATGGGCCAAAAATTGGCAATATGGGTATGTACAGTGGTGCTGTGATTTGCTTTTTACCCAAAATTCGATGAAAAAAAGGGTTTTAAGGATATATGCCTCATCTTCCACCAATATAAATTACCTTGAATTTAATAAATAATTATTATTCATTTCTATTTGAATTATGACTAAAAGTCCCCATTGATAGGCTGATCAGAAAACATCACTCCATAACTTTCAAACGTATCACATTTTTTGAATCCAAAATATGTGTCACATTCTATGTTTTGCATACCATAGGATTAAAAAAAAATGACCATAAAAGTTTTGACCACAATGCATAGCTGTTTTTATATATTTTTGAAAGTTGTAATAAAAATTCATATAATTAATTGTTTACTTGAATTTTTTTAAAATATGCATCACATTAGACATACCCAATTTATATATCTAAAAATATTATCATTTTATTATTAGGGTGTAATAATCGACACCTACTTCTAATTTTTTCCCTGAAATTTAAGTATTACTACATTTAAATTTCAAATTTTCACCAAATAGATTTTATTTAGTTTTAAATAAACCTAGTAGTTTAGAAACTCCATTCAATTTGCTAAAAAATTTATTCTTACATATTTTTAAAATAATATAGATGACTTATTCAAATTTTTATGTCAAGTTGCTTAACTCTGATTTTTCTAATTTTTTCACCACTTAAGGGCCTATTTTTTCCATGATGATCCTGCACATATCCTGATGACAATTCATATGCAGTTGTATATAGATTTGTTCATATGAATCATACTAACCTCTAGTATCCAAATCCCCCTATCTCTCTCTATTATGTCTCTCTTATGATAGGACCCCAAAAAAATTATGTTCCTTTGTGTAACACAAGGAAGGGTGGGGACTATCACATTCATATTATAGATCTTTCATCTCATATCTCTTTTCAAATCATGTCTAAATTTAGCTATCTTATCTATCATCTAGCATTTAGGCAACCCACTAGACTCTTTCTTTATGATTTTCTATGTCTCTCTTTTGTGGTCTTCCTACAATGTAGCTTGTAGTAGTCATATGGTCCCCATCATAACACAACTTGCTACCCATACATATCAGTGTCATCTTATGTCGATATAATCTTTGATGTTTAAATCTCAACTTTTTTCCTAACATGTTTGTTTGTAGCTAACATGTTTGTGGTGATACATCTTAATCATTCTATGTAGGGGTATGTATAGGATCATCATGGAAAAAATAGGCCCTTAAGTGGCAAAAAATTTAGAAAAATCAGAGTTAGGCAACTTGACATAAAAATTTGAATAAGTTATCTAAATTATTTCAAACATATGTAAGAATATAATCTGTAGAAATTTGAATGTAGTTTCTAAACTACTAGGTTTGT
>VDFB02000003.1:634383183-634434502 GCA_007258455.2 Sequoia sempervirens
CTAGTCCAAACCGCCATAGGGAAAGATCAGATGTGATCTTAAATATCAAAACATTCGATGCCTTCTTTAATAGGCTTTGAACCGACTTAGGAGAGAATTAGATTTTGAAGCAAATCAGATTTGATTTCAAATGGGCCGACCAACTAAGGATTAGATTTGATTCTTTTTTAAAAGAGTCGGCCACTTAAGGAAGATAATAATATTTTATTTGTTTTAAAACTCCCTTCCTTTATTTTTTATAAGATTGCTTTGACTTTGCAAGTGGAACATAAAATAATAATAAAATATAATCAACATTATATTTTATTTTCCATTAAAGATAATTCCCTTTTTATTCTCCAAAAGCAACTCATCAAAATTATAATTCTCATGGCCAAATATCATTCCCTCACCAGGATGGCTAGCTCACGTGAATGGTGAATGAGCTAGTTCTCATCTCCAACATATCATTTCGAGAATGGGGACATTACAGTCCTCCCTTACCGGGATTGCTTGTCCTCAAGCAATCGCAAATTAGGATGCTAAAGTATCTGTTCTCCTTCCCACGTAGCATCCTCCAATGGCAAGTCTCTCCATTTGATGAGATATTCTCTAATTACCTTGTTTCGCAACTTATGTTCCCTCATATCAACAATGGACTCTGGATCTAATATCAAAACCCCCTCCTCATCAAGTGGTGGAAGGTTTGGAGAAGCAACCACATGCTGTCCCAATGCCCTTTTGAGGCATGATACATGGAAAACATTATGGATTCTGCTACCTACTGGTAAGTTAAGCTCATATACTACCTTCCCAACTCTCCTAACAATCCTGTAGGTACCATAAAACCTTGGCTTGAGTTTTTCCGCACCACTTCTCTTCAATGTACTCTGTCTATAGGCTAAATGCGCAAGAATACCAAGTCATCTACCTCAAAAGTCCTCTCCACACGGTGTCTATCAGCATACATTTTGTGCTTGCTGAATATTATCCTTAAGTATCTTAAGGATGTCCTGAGTATCCTGCAATAACTCCTTGGCCCGAGGAGCTCTACTGACATCAAAGGTTAAGTCCACGAAAGATAATGCAACATATCCATACAATGCCCTGAATGGAGACATGCCAATCGACATATGATAGGTGGTATTATAACAGTATTCTCCTAAGCACAACCACCTAATCCAAGCACGCTGCTGCCCCGCAACATAATTGTGAAGATAACCCTGAACCCATTTATTGACAATCTCCGTCTGCCCATCTGTTTGGGGGTGATAACTGGTGCTCGGTGTCAGCTCAGTACCAGCTAATCGGAAAAGCTTCTGACAAAAAGCATTGAGAAACCTGTTGTCCCGATCATTGACTATGGTCTTGGGAAGGCCATGCAATTGAAACACCTCTCGAAAGAACTTGCCACCTGTAGAGTTGAATAGTCAAATGGTATAGCATAGAAGTGTGCATATTTGGTCAACCTGTGAACAACCACAAATATGCAATCTCATCCTTGAACCTTCTGAAGACCTGTAATGAAATCCATAGATATATTCTCCCACCTCTGCTCCGGAATAGGCAATGGCTGCAAAAGTCCTGCTAGGAAAGTATGTTCAGACTTGTTCTGCTGGCAAGTTAAACATTCTCTAACATACTGCATGACATCATCCTTGAGACCCTTCCATGAGAATCTCTCTCTAACCTGTCTGTAGGTTTTGAAGAAACCTGGATGCCCTGCTGTAGGTGTGTCATGTATGGCTTGTAATATCTGTTGTTTGAGCTTGGACTTAGGTACTAGGAATATCCTATCCTTATAATAGATCACATCATCCACAACTCGATATCTATCATCTTGAATCCGTCCATCCATGAGCTCGCATGCAAATGTAGACTTGGAATACTCAACTAAAAGTTGAGACTTCCAATCTGCTGATATCTCGCTCAAAGAGCAAAGGGTAGGTCTCCTGGAAAGAGCATCAACAACAACATTCTTCTTGCCCTTAACATACTCAATGTCAAAATCGTAGGCCTGTATCTTACTGACCATTTCTGTATCCGCTTATTAAGATCCTTCTGCTCTAAGAAGTATCTCAAACTGTTGTGGTCTGTCTTAACCACACATTTTCCACCCACTAAGTACTGTCTAAACTTGCCAACGCATGCATGATGGCCAACATCTCCTTATCATAGGTGAGATATAGCCTCTCAACACCCCATAGTTTCTTGCTCTCATAAGCAATGGGATGACTATTCTGCATCAATACGGCTCCTAGGCCTTCTCCTAATGCATCACTTTCCAAAACAAAAGGTTGCGTAAAATTAGTTAGTGCCAACACAGGACAAGAACTCATAACATCCTTGAGCCGATCAAATACTGCCTATGCCTCATCTCTCCAACTAAATGCCCCCTTCTTGGTAAGATCTGTAAGAGGTGCTGCCAACTGTGAAAACCCCTTAACAAATCTCCTGTAGTAATTGCATAATCCCAAGAAACCTCGCAAATTAGAAACTTTCCTTGGAGGTGGCCAATCCAGTATAGCACAAATCTTCTCCTAGTGCACCTGAACACCATTAGCCCCAATCACGTGGCCCAAATGGAGAATCTCTTGTAGTCCAAACTCACATTTGGACGCCTTAGCAAACCATGGCTGAGCCTCCATGATGCCAAGTACCTCATCTAGATGTCTAAGGTGCTCCTCCCAAGATTTGCTAAATATCAGGATGTCATCAAAGAATACCAAAACAAACTTATGCAACTGCTTATTAAATATATGATTCATACAAGACTAGAATGTAGCAAGTCTGTTAGTCAATCCAAAGGGCATAACAAGGAACTCATAGTGCCTAAAGTGGCATCTAAATGTTGTCTTGTGAACATCCTCTACTTGGACACAAATATGATGATATCCTGATTTAAGATCAATCTTGGAGAAATACATGGCCCCATGTAACTCATCTAGCAGCTCATCAATCCTGGGTATAGGGTACCTGTCTTTTATAGTATTTTTGTTTAAGGCCCTATAATCAATGCACATCCACAAGGTCCCATCCTTCTTTATCACAAGAACTACTGAAGAAGCAAAGGGACTAGATGAAGGTCGGATATGTCCCATCCGCCAACTCTTTAATTATTTTCTACTCCCTTTGAAGCGCCTAGGATAAAAGTTTGCATGGTGTAGTAAATGGATGGGCTGAGCCCTCCCATCTCTTAACACAATAATATACTCAATCCATGTAAGGAGGTAACCCGAGAGGCGTCACTAAACACACATCAAGCCATCCAAAACCTTCTTCTAAATATCCATATGTGATGATGTGGGTGTGTATCACCGGAAGGGGAGATTCCGCGACAAAACACGTCCACCTCATGTTTGAATAGTGGCTCACATCCCTCCTAATCGGAATCACTTCTAGGCTTCCCATTTGATAAAGCCTTCAACACAATTTTCTTTTCCATCCGATATGAATTGCAACTCCATCCTCCTCAAAATCCAAACCATGTCTCCCTAAGAGATATTGAAGCCATTGGATGCCTAGCACCACATCTATCTCACCCAGACCAAGCATATAGAAGTCATCTGTCAATGTGTAATCCCCCATTTGTATGCTTAGTTGTGAGACTTTCCTGGTACAACTCATGCCAAACCCATTGGCCATTGTTACTTGAAAACCTGGAAACTCCTTTGCATGAAGACCTCTCCTAGCCACCAACCCTTCATCAATGAAGTTATGCGTGGCTCCACTATCAACCAAACACACAACTTGCTGTGCATTCAAAACTCCCTTCATACTAAAGGAATGGTATCGTGGAACCCCTGAAAGTGAAGCAATGGTAACTTGATGAGTATCATCATGCTCCTTAGGCTCAATATGAGGCTGATCCTCAAGCTCCTCCTCACTCTCTGAGTCTGTATTAGGGATCCCCTCACCATCCGATATGACCTCAATAAGATATGCTTTGCCTTTCCCAAGGCATCTATGACCAGGTTCCCACGGTTGTTTGCAAGTGAAGCATAGCTTCTTCCGCCTGAGCTCATTCCTCTCATTGCTGATTGCTGAAGAAGGTGTAACCTTGGGCTAATTGAATGATTTCTGATTTGATTTGAAATTCTTGAAATTCTTCTTAGCGGGCTGCAAGGAAGTAGGTGTAGTCTCAAGGTCTAAGGCAAACTGAATAGCATCATGTAATGTGTTAGGCTTGAGTGCCTTAACTATGCCTTTCAACCTATCATTCAGATCCTCAATAAACAACATGACTACCCTTCTCTCGGACATATCAGGAACCATAACAGTAGTGTTCTGGAATTCTTCTATGTATGTCTCCACATGTCCACTTTGTTTAAGCTGTGCCAACTCCCTATAATACACTTCCACGTCCTTCCTGTCAAATTGTGCTATCAACCCCCTGCTGAACTCATCATAGGAATGAATCAATCCATGGTTTTGAGTAACCAAACCTTGATGCCGCCAATTGTAGGCGGTGCCCTCTAAGTGCATGGTTGCAAATTTGATTGCCTCATCCTCCGCCATAAGCCATAGGGTCAAAAAGGTATCCAGCTTGTGAATCCATGCTCTTACCGTGATCTTCCCCCTACCATCAAATGTTGGAAGTGTGAGTTTACTTGTGGCATGTCTTAGGTCCTTGTTTTGATTCCTTGGCCTTCTATTTGGCCTTGTTCTATTGTGCTCCCTCTTTTGACTCATGTAATGGTCAAAGGTCAAATGCTCCTTTACTTGTGGAGGTGACAGGTCCCATTCATCGTGCATTGACATGACATTATTTGTGAATGGTGCATCTTCATTTTCTTCAGCATTCTCTTCTTCTGGTTTATTCCTCAAAAATGTAGGTTGCAAAGGTCTATTAGTGGTGCGAGTAGGTGCTCTTTGTGCTCTTGGAGTCTCAACAACACCACCATTGTCTTGCTCGTGAATTGGTCTTCTAGGAGTATTCATCTGCTGTATAGCTGCTACAAAACATCAACTACATGCTGCTTCCCTGCTGCAATACCCCTCATGATATCCCTTGCTTCTCTTTCTTCATTATTGGCATCATGTCTTGGTGGACTGCCACCTCTTATATCACCCATTGTGTCCTATTGTGGATCTGCAATTAGATTTGCTTGTTGTTCTGCTCTTCTACGTGTATAATACCTGTGTGGACCAATCTCTTGTGGCTGCATAAGATAACTTTAACCCTCCAGGCTGGCAGGAACAAAACTTTGATACCATTGTAAGAAACCTACCTTATCTCAACCAATTTTTTTTCCTTGTTGGCTTAATGTTTTGATGTAGATATTTGTTTTATGTGTTTATTATGCCATGTAGATGAAAAGGTTCAAATATAACATGAAACAAATACCAAATGATGAAGTTATAATCAAATTGTATCAATCAAAACATGAGAATGACATACTCAGAAAATGCTGATGGCTTCGTACTGAATGAACAATTTGATTACAAATAGAGAATTGGTTGTAGCTTACAATCAGATAGTCTGATTTAAAAAAAAATCAGATCACATACAATGTGTAAAAGGCCAAAATGTATACCAAACCCTAGCTAAATGATTGAAGGATGAAACCCTAGGAAGTCTTGATGAAATACCCTTCAATCCTTGATTGAAATAAGACTGTAGCAGCACTGTTGGAGGTCTGATATAACTGATAATAACTCTGTAACAGCTGATATGCAATCTGCCCATAAACCCTAATCCAAAACAATGCAAAATCCCCTTTGATTTGGATCGATATGGCTGGATATTGAGTCGATTATGCCTTGGAATGATATGAGAAGTCTATACCCTTGATTGAATGACTAATATAGGTCCGTCTTTGTACCGATGTACACTTATACCTATGCCCACGGTGAACGTGCTGGCCCCTCTCATGGTTTTTTATGTGGCTGCTTCTCAGATCAAGTAATTTAAACGGGACGGCTAGGAACGCCCCTTAGCTCGGCCCTTTTTTCCCTCCAAGTACCGTACCTGTGGACTTTTTATGTATGTAGGTAAATTCTAGAACTAAACTTCCTGTCAGCTCCCTCATTCGCATCGGTAATTTCTAGAAGTACCCTATGGCCCAGCAGCAAAAAAAACACATTTTTATAAAAAAATAAAGTTTTTTAAAATGAAAAAAAGGCATGGGCGGGCTCACAAGGGACGCGCCATGCCACTTAACCTAATTTATGCCTTATATATGCCCTAAAATGAGAAAAAGCAACTCATTTTTACATTTGGCTTGTGAAGTGAAGGAGAGCAAAAGAAGAGCAGCTGAGTGAAGGATCGCCAAACTAGTCACTATCGTCAGACTCCAGCCTTATGTTGGGATGTTAATCCCAAAGATGCTATGCAGATTGAGGAGAATGCACATGAGGGATTGGTTGGGGTTCCATTGGTTGAGGCAGATCCTTCTATTGACATGGACACTAACACTAACTTAGACTCGAGCTCTAATGGCGAGGGCGATGCTGATTTAGACCTACCTTATGCTGATTAGGGACCTTGGACAGCGATATATTTTCTTAGTTTTATGTTTAGCATGTCATTTCATAGTTGAGACTTGAAGCCTTTGGGCATTTTGGTTATAATTATCAGACTTTTATATGATATGTGTGCACATTGATAATGAAAAACATTCAAATTTTGTTAATTTGTTTGTCGATTCTCATGTGAAATCTCAATTCAAATCTAATGATATGTATTAAGCTTATACAAATGTCTAGAATGAATGCTTTATCAATGTTATGCTATGAACATTTGAAATTTCTATATATTTTTAAAAATTCTATTTTTTATCAGCCGCCCCTAAAATGCAGACCTAAAAAGTACCCCTGTATCAAAACTCATCCTCAATAGTATCGGTATCTCGGCCCCTAAATCCCGCGGAGCATACACTTATACTTGACTGAAGATGGCCCAAAAATGTTGAAACTCATCAAATATTGCAAAAATAGCCCAAATCATGAAATCGCCTAGCTTAGATAGGTAGCGATTTAGCCCAGCTTGCCTCCTATGCTTGGAAAATGATGAAATATGACTAATATCAAGTCTGAAACCTAATTACCAGCACCTGTGATAACCTTATTCTTCCTTGGATCTACAATAAAACAAGTCTTCAAACCCTAGCTTTCAAAAGTCCTAACTCCATTGAAACATGCCAATTAAGCTCCATGATGAACTCCATGCAAGTTCCTCTCTCATGGTGGAATGGGATCATCACCACACCACTAAATTTTCAAGGGAACATCACCTTGAATTACTGGAATTCACTTCCAGCCAAGAGAAAACTCTCAAACACAAAGTTTGCCGAAGGATCAATTCATCATGTCCCTCAAAGCCTTCGATGCTTTTTTTTTATAAGGCTCTAAACTGCCCTAGTCCAAACCGCCATAGGGAAAGATCAGATGTGATCTTAAATATCAAAACATTCGATGCCTTCTTTAATAGGCTTTGAACCGACTTAGGAGAGAATTAGATAGATAAGCTTATCACACATTTTTGTAGATGTTTTAGAATCATTGACCCGTGAAATTTGCTCTAACTTGATTTGCATACCATAGCTAAAGGTGCAGTTTCAATTTGCAGCTTTTAGAGGTACTGATTATTTGTATTCATTTTTTTAACTGATTGCTACACCATCTTCTTGACCCTATCTGTAACAAATTTTCCCCTTAACTGTACCATCGACTGATTTTTCTTACTTGTTTCTCTCCTTAAATCTAAAAATGCATAAATAGGATTAATGGGAGGTTGTATTGCATGCAAAATGTTTGTCATACAAACAATAAAAATCCAAAATTTGTTCTTGGCTTTTGTTTGTGATTCAACTAATTTATTATATCAGGTGCACATATTCATGCTAAATTTTGTCCTATGGCAGCTTGTATCCTGTTCAAAGTGCCGTTACCAATATGAGCTTATGTCTGGTGACATTGTTAGTCTTGAATCAGAATCAATCAGGTAAATCTCATTCTGCACATTTCGTACTAATATTGTTAAAAAACTTTCATTTACTTCAATGCAACATATATGTTTGAAATTTGATTCATTCCACAGCATTTATTTCTTTATATAGGTCACATATGCACCCTCGCAGACATGTAAAAGATAAAGTTCTCTTGGTGTGAGAGAGTTTCATACGGTAAATAGAAAACTTAAAAAAGCATGCCTAGTCTATTGTATGATTATCATAATGAATTTTTGGTAGGTGGTTATGTCTAAGTTTCTAACTAATGCAAATCTCCATAGGCTAATGCCATATCGTGCATTTATGTGATCTCATGCTCATTGTAAGCCACATATATGTAGCAAATAATGAGGTAGGGCGATATATGTGATTTGTGGTTCGGTTTTTCACTTATGAACCTTCAATACTAATATGTTACCATATGTTATATTGTTTAACTATATTATTGGGGACCTATATGTGGGGCCCCAGCCCAGCAACATTAGAAACAACAACGTAAACTATTATATCAAACAAACTATCATCTGTTAACATATTCAGAGCATATAAAACAGCTACCATACTAACAAGGCAACCCAAAGCTAGAGTAAGTAACAGAACATTAACGCCTAAACAGCCATCCACATACGATAACACAAAAGTATCCAGTCATAACAAAATGCAGCATTAAATATTCTTCTGCATACCAAAAAACAATCTGCCAGAAACTACCAAAATCCAGCACAGAAGGAACCATAAACAGAATAGGGGAAAATGCAGAGATAGGTAAAACCCACAGCTGAAGACCAAAACGTACTGTACTAGATGACAGGAGAAAACATAGACCAATATTACATGCTAGTGCAAGGGGCGCAGTATGTAATGTCCCCTCCAAGTTAGTTATTAGTCATCAGTGAGATTAGCCTATCATTCTGACCCTTGTAGGCTAATAACTATGGATAGGGAGGCCCTAGAGGTTGTATCGTCTCTAGAGTTCAGTGGTTTCCAGTCTTGGCTTTCGTTTGACGCTCACAGGGCTCCGTTTGCTATACTTACTATTTATAGTAAGTCAAAAGATGGTTGGGAGAGACCCTTACTATTTTTAGTAAGGCACTTGGTTGTATGGAGAATCATAGAGTTGATCCCAGTTTCAGTCGGTTTGATGAAATATGAGATATTGAAGGAGATATTAAAGTTTAAATGGCTCAATTAATATTTTAATTATAAAAGGAGGTATTATAAAGTTATAATTTAACTTTATAATTTTGAGGGGTCAATTCATCATTAAAAGGGGGGAAATTATGCAATTAAATGTTAGGCACCCATTCCAAGGTTATTAAAGGGGATGAAAATTAAATGAAACAAATATTATAACATTTAATTGTTATTAAATTGCTTTTTTGGAGGAAATCGACCTCTCCTTGTAATTATATATATTTCAACCTTGTGAAAATAAATTCATTCTATTGAGAAATTGGTGTGATGAAAATTGTCTATGAGAAGGGAGCCAAGGGTTTCATTCTTCTTTGAGCCATTGGAGAACAGTTCATTCTTCAGTGTTGCAGCCATTTGAGGTGGTAAAATACCCATTGAATTTGGATTTTGGGAGAGATTCATACAAAGGTTCTATTTGAGCTTAATAGTGGGAGAAATCATAGGGTTTTTGAGAGAAAATAATCATTCAGAAGATTCATGGGATTTGAGCAGAGATTTGAGTGAACATTGGCACAAATTCAAAAGGGTTTGATTTTCTTTTTGCAGCCATTCATTTGCAGCAAAGGGGTGGCTTATATAGAGGGGCGATTTGGCCAAAGATACATCAAAAAAATCCAAATAAAATCTAGAAGGAGGTTCCTAGCCTTGTAGTTACCAGCCATAGAAAATTTGAGGAAAAAGGCTTCATAACTAGTGAGAATCGAAGCTCTTTGTGATGTGCTTTTTCGCAAAAAATTTATAACAGCCATTGTAGTTCTTCTTTCTTTCCGAGTATGCTTGTATTTAGACTTTCATTTGGAGTTGATCAATTAGATATATTAGTTGTGAAGCTCCATTTCATTTTATTCATTATATTTCATCCTATATCTTGCATTATGTTTCATTATTTGCAAAAATTCTAAAAAAGCAAAAAACCCTTAAAAAAACAAAAAAATGAAAAACAAACAAACAAACAAGCAAAAACACCGACAGTTGGGGTCAGACAAGTTCTTACATTGGTATTAGAGTAGTTTCTTTCCATCCTTGTGGGGTTTTAAATGCAACAAAGTGACAGAGCAAAAAGGTATTACAAGAGAGAACTTTGTAAGAATTGGCAGCCATCATAGGTACCAGAAGGCCAAATAGCTTCTGGATTGATTGGGATTCATCAGGGGTCCTCCTTAGGACCTACAGATCAGGTTGTAGGTATGGATAACTTAAGGGAAAATATTCCATCGAGGGATGATGAAAAGGAGGTCAAAGAGACCTTGAGGGATTTACGGGTTGGCTAGCAACATGTAGTTGGTGTACTACAATAGCTCACAACAACTCTGCAATAGTTGAATTTACCCAAGAGACAACCCCAGGATCAAGATGATGATAGGAGTGTAGTAGTAGGGTCACAGAGAGTGCATAGAGTTCCTTCCCATACTACATATAGGCCTACTTGACCCACTTTCCTGAGAGAAGAGCAAGTTGAGGAGAATGCTGAAGAAGTTGAAGATCTGACATATGTTGATGCAGTTATGGCAGTCAATGATGAGTGGGAATTATTGACTCCTCAAGTGCATGAGTGCATGCATTTTGACCGTTTTGTGTCTTTGAGGGTTGAATATTATAGGTCTAGACAAGGGCATAGGCCTCAAAACCAAAACAAGGACTTGAAGCATGCCACCAAAAAAATCACATTACCCAATTTTGATGGCAGTGGCAAAGTAACAACTCAATCTTGGATTCACAAACTAGACACCTTTTTGTCACTTCGACCTATGGCTGAAGAAGAGGAAATTAAGTATGCCACGTTACATCTAGAGGGGACAGCCCATGATTGATGGTATCATGGGATGGTTACATTACAACATGACCGCATCACCTCTTATCAGGAGTTGGTGGATAGACTGGTTGATCATTTTGATAAGAAGGATCCAGAGGTGTATTTCAGGGACTTGGCATAGCTTAAGTAGGTCGGTAGCTTGGAGAATTACATCAGTGATTTTCAGAGATTATCCGTGATGGTATCAAACATTTTTGAAAGAAGGCTAGTGGTGCTTTTTGTAGAGGGCTTAATGGAACCATTACAAGGGTTGATAAAGGCTTTTGATCCACCAATATTACAAGAGGCAATGAAGAAGGTAAGAAGTATGGAACTAGTAGCCCCATCAAGTATGTTCGGGTCTAAGGGCTCTTCTTCATTCAGGGACAATAAAACACTCTCCAAAAATAAGGATAAATTAGATTCTAAATGGGATCAAAAGGGGAAATCAACAACTCCATTTGATTGTGAAACTCTCAATGATTTTCGAAAGAAGAAATTATGTTTCTACTATAAAGGTCCCTATGATGCAAATCATGATTGCCCCTTAAGACTAAAGGGAAAAGCTAACCAAGTTATGTGGGAATTTTATGAAGATTCAAAATCTAAAAATTCTGAATAGCAAGTTGATCAAGAAGAATCAGAGGATGAAAAGTCAGGAAAAGAAGAGGAAAAGGAAATAGAAATCAATCTCTAGGAGGCACAGCTTACTAGTATTTAGCAAGAAGGTTCATTTAGAATGTGTGGTGTCCTAGTTGGTCAAAAGGTCATTACTTTATTGGATATAGGTGTCATTCATAATTTTATTCATGCACACTTTGTGGAAAAGTGTGGGATCATGAATAAGGAGTTTGAAGGCATAAGGGTGAAGGTAGATAATGGATACACCCTTAAGTGTGATAGGATGATTAAGGATCTTCCTCTGTGTCTAAATAACTATAACTTTAAGGCTTATTATTATGTGGTAAACATGGGGGATATAGATATAGTATTGCGAATGAAATGGCTACATGTTATTGAGAAGTTTACTCTCAACCTTTGTGAGATGGAGATGAGTTTCAAGGTAGATGGGAAAACTCATGTATTAAAACCCATCAGAGATAGCAGTTATAGGATGTTATCACTTTGACGGATGGAGAGACTCATGTGACATAATATGGTTGAGTGGGCAACCGAGTGTGTGTTGATTCCATTGCAGGAGGGGTAGCAAAAGTCAGAGTATCATCCATATATACTGTTACCTAATTTTCACCCTTAGGCTCAATCAAGTAAGGCATCTATGTTACAGGTATTCATAAAGGCCAAATGGGATATTTCCATTAAGGGCTAGCTCATGTATCTAATAAAATTTCACCAAGAGCTCAGTTGAGAGGCCTGCCCTGTTGGAAATGTGCCTCAATAATTATAGGCTCAAGCGTCCATGAGACCCAAGTTGGTATGACATCTTCACTGTCTAGTCGACTGGCTACTTAATACCTTCCATTTTGAGCAGGTCATTGTGACCTAGTTTCTGTCTTACCGAACGAAGTTATAGAGCCTATCGCTGTGACAGGAAGGGTTTGGTATGACCTCTTATCGCATGGATTTCTTTGGCTGATAGGCCATTCAATCGTCAGTCGGGGAGACTCATGGTGACACGGGCTTCAGGATAACTTATGGTACTAGGTGAAAGGTCCCAGTGAAGAGTTGAAGTCTCACTGACCATTTTTTGTTTGGGGCAACAAAGAGTCTCAGAGGAAGGTCTTAGCAAAGGTGAAGGTCTCCCTGACATTTGACTTCGGTATAGTTTCCAGCTGTCACCCTAGGGTCTTGCTGACATGACCATGTCTCAGCGATCGAAGGGATCTCAGCCAAAGGAAGTGGTTTCACCACAATGTCTTGGCGAAACCTTTGTCTCTTACCAAAGTGAACAAGATGAAGCCTCGCCAAATCAAGGTGCTTCAGCATAACCTCTCCCCGACTCAGTGGTGTCTCACCGACTAGAAAGTAAAAACCTCACAAAAAGAGCTTGACATCGGCCTGAGGTCTTACCGATATAAGGATGTCTGGCCAAAAAAAGGAAAGGAGCTCAGCAGTATGACTTCTGGAGACATCGGCAAGGGTCTCCCCAACATAATTTCATCGATGTAGCGCCTGACTGTCGAAGTGATGTCTTATCAACATCATGTGGTCTTAGCGATAGAGGAGAGATTGGTATGATCGGTGGACCTCACCATGAGTCTTCCCAACTTGCCACGGTCTTGCCGAAGGAAATGAAGAGCTCAAAAAAATTGTGGCAGTTCGACATGACTAATGAAGCCGCTATGACTTTTACCAAAGATGTGAATCATACCGATAAGTTGCAAAATGATATAATCGCATCGGTAAGACACTTTCAGTGTCTCGCCAAGATGCAATTCTTTTCAGAAGAGTTTTGACCGCCTATAGAGTCTATGTGGAATAAGCTCGACCAACAAAGAGGAGTTGAGGTGAGCCATGGCAGTCTGATCAGAATGAAGAATGTCAACAGGATGAATGCAACACATATCTATTGTGAGCTCAGGGCATTCAAAGCATTTAGCCAAAGTGGTTCGAATGGGACATGACGCCAAGATTAGAATGAATGCGGTAGCTGCGAAATATCTGAAGAAGGTTTCTCTAGGTAGTAGCTCTTCACTGACACACACAGCATGGACACGCAGGGGTTCTGCATTAAATTCAGTCAAAAGATCTAGGGAAAAATCTACTCTAAGGACTAATATTTTGTAAGCCTTAAGGGGCCGACATAGTTTGATATATAAGGCATTTTTTTCCCTTTTGTAAGTAGTTTGGATTATACACTCTGAAGAGTTAGTGATTCTTATCTATCCTTTCTCAACTAAATGTATGTTTTTTAACTCAATTGGAATCTGGAATACAACACAAAGTTCACCAGGAAAGCAAGTGTTAATTCTTATACTACTTTCATTTCTGTATGTTAGCTTATGAAAATATTTTCTTTAACAATGTTTCTTTTAATCTGTATTCATACCAGAAAGTTGTGAAGTTATTTTCTTCCTTCTTAAGATATGTATGTAGATCAAACCTATCAAGAATGATGCATAAGACTGAAGGGGTTATGTGAGTAAGTAAAGTAATTGCTGTTAAGTTTTCTTAGTGTGTTTGCATCTTGTTTTCATTTCATGATTTCTCATCAAAACTCGGTGTATCACCATAGGAATAGTTCAGTTTAGTTTCATCTTTTGTATGCATCCTTCTCCTTTTACCTTTACAAAATCATTAGTTTAGGTGATACCCAAAGGAAGCCGGCCTTCTTCGGAGGTTCATTTCACCTATAGGTGACCCACAGCCTTGAAATGATCCCATGTTGCTCTAGAAAGCTCAGTTTTTGTAAACTTTGCATAGGGTGCATTTCTAGGTGACAACAGTTTCTGGCATGCCCGGTGGGACTCAAATTAGATTGAACTACTAGTTTAGTATGCAACCAGTGAATTCCAGACTTTATAGAAGTCCTTTGGCATACTTGGCGACTCCACAAAGAGGAAGAACTCCAAAAACCAATGCCTTCTATAGTTTATGAAAAAAATTCGAACAAGATGTAGCTTAGGCCCTTTTGAATATCTATAGTTGTCACCACCAAGGAGACTAGGCAGAGCAACAAAGAGGAAAGAAACAACAATTATTTATTATAGAAGAACTCAGTCCACTCCTCCATCTGTAGGGTCTCATTTTGCTACACCAACAAATCTACCTCAGCCACCTCCAATGGCCACTCCAAGGAATCAACCCTTTGTTACTTTCAATGGAGGGAGTCCTTTGAATTTGGTACATCACAACGACATCCTGATGGCAGCCCTTAAGAGTCTTCCAACTTTCACAGGGGAAGACCAAACTACTCCTGTTGAACATATGAGAGATGTGTCTTCGTTATGCGGACTCCATCATATAACTCAAGAGGATGTTGCAATAAGATTACTAGCTGCTTCACTGAGAGGGAGAGCTATACAATGGTGTAGGGGCTTAGCAGTAGGTTCAATTGCAACTTGGGACGAATTTGGAGACAAGTTGCACAAGCAATTCCAAGACAAGTCTGATAACTTGTCTCTATTAGAATAATTAACCACAATCAAGAGGGCTCCACAAGAGCAGATGAATGACTTCAACTTTAGATTCCAAAGAACCTGGGATAGAATCCCTACAACAGTGAGGCCACCTCCAGAGTATCTATTTTTGTACTTATTGAGGGCTCTTAACAGTGACATAGATGTTATGATACAATCAATGGGAGGGGTTTCTCTACCAGATGCCTTTGAAATAGCCATTAGGGCTGAAAATAGCTTAATACAAGTTGGTAAACTTGCTCCCAGGCCACCAATTCCACTATTCCCAGAGATTCATGAAAATATTCCCTTGCAGATGCCTTCTTTTGCACCCTTGCCATCTGTTCCAATTGTTGTAACACAAAAAAATCCTGCTTCAAGTTCTCCAAATGAGTTGCAGGAGATCAAAAGTCTATTGCAGTCTTTTGGTAACAAACTTGTTAGTTTAGAAAAGCAGCAATCTTATAGTAGGCCTTACCAACAACATAATCTAGGTCAGCAACAATCATATCAAGGAAGTAGGCAAGTCTACCAAGGCAATTATCAGGGCCCAAGATAGAATGTGAACACAAGACCTTTTTAGGCCTATGCTCCAGCCCCTTTTAGTGCGACCAAGGAGTTGGTTCCTACCCAAAACAACTTAGCAGCAGACTATGAGTGGTGTTACCCTTGTAACCAACCCCACAATCAGGCTACTTGTTCAAATGGACTCATCAATCAGGCACTGATGGTGCAGAATACCTCGAGTTCACAGCAGCAGGCACTTAATGATCCAACTTCACAACACCAGGATCAGCTTATCAATGATGCCACCCTACTTAATTGGCAAGGTCAAGAGTTCTGTGGACTGAATGAAGATAGTTCTCCAGTTGTAGCTAACACCAGGGCAAAGAAAATGGCTTTTGAGCTTGGTCAAATAGCTGACAAAGGAAAGGTAGTAGCTGCAAAACCATCTACATCTCGAGTGACACCTGCTTGGCAAAGAAATCAGCAACTCCCAGACAAGGAGCCACCACACCTACAAGCTGATCAAACTGGCATAAAAGTACATTCTAAAGTAAACCCAATAGTACCTTATAATATCCTTGATAGTATGAAGAAAATGAATGTTACAATGTCTATGTGGGATTCATTAGTCATCCCAGGTCATAAGGACATGTTACAGTCAGCCTTGTCAAGTTTGAAGATGTCTGATGAATCTGAGTCCCCAATAGGTCAAGTTAGGGCTATGTTAACAAATAGTCCTTAGGGAAATGATCAACAGCCTAGCAAAGAGACAGAAAAAAGAGTTAAACCACCTCCACTTTATGTGTTAGTGATCATAGGTGACAAGTTAGTTCATAACTGTATGGTAGACAGTGGAGCTAGTAGCTCCGTGATGCCAAAGAAAATTGTTGACAAGCTTGGATTAAAGTATCAACCTTTAGAAAAAGGAGTAATTCAATTGGATGGAACTTCAGTTAATACATTAGGCATCATTAAGGATTTGAGTCTCACCCTTCATGCTTGTCCTAATTTTTTAGTTCCCCAAGACATATGTGTCATAGATCTTCCACCTTTCTTCTCTTTGTGTTTATCAAGAGACTTTACAGCCAAGATAGGTGGTTATGTGTCGGCTAATTGGTCACATATGTTGTTTAGAACAAGATATGGGACTAAGGTTACCATCAAGTCTAAATGGTTGGCTAAAGATCACATTGAATCATATAGTCCAAGTCCTATCAATGCTATCCCCATTACTCTAGACACAAATTGTGTTATTTCAGCTAACAGTGAGTTGGTTGCCGCTCAAGAGCTTCAATTAGAAGCTATTCTTGATGTGTTGTTACATGAGTGGGTGGTTGAAAACATGTTGGACAGTCCTGAGGAGCTCATTCAAGATGCTGGTATGGGTATCTATGTCATTCTTGAGCCTGACGCAGAGATCCCAAACCTTGAAAAGGATTCAGGTCAATTGCTGCAGCCACTAAGTGGACTATGGAAGATGTTCTTCAATGGTTCCAGAAACAAGAATGGAGTGGGAGAGGTGCAATGTTGATTTCTCCACAAGGGGATAGGTATTACTCTGCATTCCGTTTTGCTTTTGCATGCTCCAATAACACTGCTGAGTATGAGGGCCTCGTTCAAGGTCTTGAGTGGGCAAGGAAGAGAGGAATAACCAGCTTGAAAGTCTATGGGGATAGTGAATTAATTGTTAATCAAATAAGAGGCCTGAATGTTGCTAAAAATGAATCACTAAAGTCTTACAAAAACAAAGTGTGGAACATGCTTGAAGATTTTGATGCCTTTAACTTAGTGTCTATTCCAAGGAACCAGGACAAGCATGCTGATAGGCTTGCAGCTATTGGAGCACAATTTGATATTCCAGGTGACATTAGAAAAGAGAAAGTGCAGGAGTATGTAAAGGTTGTAGTCAAGCCATCAGTTCCTAATAACAACATCCACTAGCAAGTTTTTGACAGCGATGAATAGATTCTTTCTTTTTTGCTTGAAGAATATCAGTTCTCCATGGTGAATCAAGAAAAACTCAAGCAACGGTATGATGATCAAGTCATACAGCTGAAGACAAATAAGTTACCCAAGGGCCTTGTTACCTTAGAGTCAATTTTCAGCACTGATGATCAACTTAAGAAGGGTAAAGCTGGCTTGCAAATCAAAGAAGAACATTATGAAGAACTAGAGATTTTCAAAGGTAAACTTTTTAAGATAGGAAAAATTTGTTCACATGAAGATAAGCAAGCTTTTATTGCCTTATGCCAAGAGTTTTATGATGTCTTTGCTTGGGATTACTCATATTTGAAAGGTTTTGACCCCCATATTGCCCAGCACACAATTGAGTTAGAACCTAATGCTAAGCTAGTAAGACAGAAACAAAGGCCCTTGAATCATAAGCTGGAGCCCTTAATGATTAAAGAGCTGACCAGATTGGTTGAGGGGGGTATTATCTTCCAATTAAACACACCTCATGGGTTTCTAACCTTGTGCTAGTTAGGAAGAAAAGTGGTGAGATAAGACTCTATGTAGACTTTAGGGACCTTAACAGATCATCCTTAAAAGACCACTACCCGCTGCCCTCCATGGAACAAATCTTGCAAGTAGTTGCTGGTTCTGAAAGATTTTCCCTGTTGGATGGTTTTTCAGGCTATAATCAAGTGTTGGTTAAAGAGGAGGATCAGTTCAAAACCGCTTTCATAACTAAGTGGGGCACCATGGCATACAAAAGGATGCCTTTTGGTCTTTCCAATGCTGGTGCCATGTTTTAGAGGGCCATGGACATGGCGTTTCAAAGTTTGATCAACAAGATTATGTTGATTTATTTAGATGATATTACAATCTATTCTAAGAATGCTAATGAACATTTGTCACACCTTAGGCAAGTTTTTGAAAAGTGCAGAGAGTTTGGTATCTCTCTCAATCCAAAAAAGAGCATCTTTGCTATCCATGAAGGGAAATTGTTAGGACACATAGTTTCAAAGCAAGGAATTACTATTGACCCTGAAAGAGTCAGAGCCATACTTGAGTTGCCATTGCCAAATCACAAGAAGGTTCTGTAGAGATTTTTGGGCCAAATCAACTTTTTGAGAAGATTCATCCCTGATGTTGCAAATTTGCTACAACCTTTGACTGCCATGCTAAAAAAGAATGTAGTTTTTAGTTCGACAAAGGGGGCAAGGTGTAGTTTTGAAGAAGTCAAGGAAGCTCTAGCATCTACCCCAACATTGGTAAATCCAGATTTCGCTAAAGACTTCTTTTTATATGCTTTTGGTAGTAGTGGTTCAATCTTTGCTATGCTGGTTCAGAAGAATAGGGATAATTTAGAGCAGCCCATTGCCTTCTTCAGTCAAGCACTTGATGATTATGAAGAGAGGTATACATTTGTTGAGAAGCATGTCCTCTCTATGATCAGAAGTCTAAAGAAATTCAAGCCTTTAATCTTGAATAATAAGGTTCATATTTTGGTTGCACACTCAAGTGTGAAGGAATTTTTATTGAATAAAGATCTAAATGAAAAAAGAGCAGGATGGATCACCAAGGTCATGGAGTATGATGTAGATATTAAGATTACCAAACTGGTTACAGGTAAAGGTCTTTGTGAACAGCTTGCTTCAAGGTCAATCAGAGAAAATGAATTGGAAAAGGACGTTGTGTTTGCTAACACAAATGAGTTTCAGAATGCTCAAGATGATGTACCTATGGGGGAAACTAATTGGGTTCAAGATATGACCCAATTTTTACAAACTGGTGAGTGCCCATTAGGATTGAACAAAGCTAAAAGAAGATACTTCAGACTATAGTCCATACCGTATGTGCTAGTAAACAATGTTCTTTTCAAAAAGGATCTGAATGGTGTCTTATTAAGATGCATTCACAGTCACCAAGTTGAGAAGGTACTTCATGAGTTTCATGACGGAGCTGCGGGATGTCACTTTTCCCCAAGAACTACTACTTGGAAAATCATGAGAGCTGGCTACTACTGGCCTAGCTTGTTCAAAGATGCATATGCTTGGTCAAGAAAGTGTGTCAAGTGTGCTCTATTTTCAGGGAAGGAAAAGCTACCAGCTATGCCTCTGCATCCAATTCAAGTGGAGCAGCCCTTCATGAGATGGGGCATTGATTTCATTGGACCAATAAATCTACCATCCAGTACTGGTCACAAGTGGGTGCTCACAGCTATAGACTATTTCACACGGTGGATAGAAGCAATGGATTTAAGAGAAGCAAAAGAGTCTTCAGTCTTGAGCTTCTATGAAGATATAGTCACCAGATTTGGAGTTCCTGACTCTATTATATCTGATAATGCTCTTGCATTTGTGGGATTGAAACTAACTGATTGGGCTGTTAAACATGGTATTCATCTGAATACATCCTCAAATTATTACCCTCAGGGTAATGGTTTAGCTAAAAGCACAAATAAGAATCTCATCAAGATTATCAAAAGAACAATGGAGGATAATCAAAGGACCTGGCACACTGAATTAAAGAATGCACTTTGGGAAAACAAGGTGACTCCTGAGAGGTCTATTGGTAATTCGCCATACATGTTGGTTTATGGAAAAGAGGCAAGATTGCCTTTATCTGTAGAGCTTCCAGCCCTTGATATTATACATTAGTTGGAGACATTTGAGGAACAGGACCCGGTGTCTGTAAGGTATGCGGAGCTCATGGAGCTCGAAGAATTAAGGGACAAAGCAATGAAGGATTTGGAGTATCATTAGCTCAAAACAAAGAAGACATTCGACAAAAAATCTATTACAAAAATTTTTAAGGTGGGAGACCTCGTGCTCAAATGGGATGTTCTAAAAAGTAGGCCAGGCCATCACACCAAATTTGACAACATATGGACGGGCCCATTCCTTATCAGAGACTGTAAGGAGCACAATGCTTATCAACTGGTTACAACAAAAGGGGAAGTACTTCCTATCCCAGTCAATGGGATACACCTTAAACCCTACTTTCAAGTCTGATGAGTGCCTTTCTTGTACATATCTAGTTCAATTTTATGTTTTCAATAAGTGCTTTTGCACTATGGTTTGTTTTTTTCTGTTTTGCTCCATTCCCTAATGACTCCACACCCAATGGACAATTTTTGGCTACTGGTCTTCATATTTAGTAGGAAAACATCTAGCAAAGGTCACTAGAAATGTTACCTAATTTTCACCCTTAGGCTCAATCAGGAAAGGCATCTATGTTACAGGTGTTCATAAAGGCCAAATGGGATATTTCCATTAAGGGTTAGCTCATGTATCTGATAACATTTCACTGGGAGCTCAGTTGGGAGGCCTGCCTTGTTGGAAATGTGCCTCAATAATCACAGGCTCAAGCCTCCATGAGACCCAAGCCGGTATGACATCTTCACTATCTGGTCGACTGGCTGCTTGATACCTTCCATTTTGAGAAGGTCGTTGTGACCTAGTTTTTGTCTTACCAAACGAAGTTGCAGAGCCTATCACTGTGACAGGAAGGGTTCGGTATGACCTCTTATCACATGAATTTATTTAGCCGATAGGCCATTCAATCGTCAGTCAGGGAGACTCATGGCGACCATGGGCTTCGGGATAACTTATGGCGCTCGGTGAAAGGTCCCAACGAAGAGTTGAAGTCTCACCAACCATTTTCGTTTGGGGCAACAAAGAGTCTCGGAGGCAGGTCTTAGCAAAGGTGAAGGTCTCCTTGACATTTGACTTCTGTATAGTTTCCAGCTGTCACCCTAGGGTCTTGCTGACATGGCCATGTCTCAGCAATCAAAGGGATCTCGGCCAAAGGAAGTGGTTTCACCACAATTTCTTGGTGAAACCTTTGTCTCTTGCCGAAGTGAACAAGATGAAGCCTCACCAAATCAAGGTGCTTCGGCACAACCTCTCCCTGACTCGGTGGTGTCTCACCAACCAGAAAATAAAGACCTCGCTGAAAGAGCTTGACATCGGCCTGAGGTCTTTCTGATATAAGGATGTTTGGCTGACAGAAGGAAAGGATCTTAGTGGTATGACTTTTGGAGACATTGGCAAGGGTCTCCCCAACATAATTTCATTGATGTAGCACCCGACTATCAAAGTGATGTCTTACCGACATCATGTGGTCTCAGCGACAGAGGAGAGATCGATATGACTGGTGGACCTCACCATGAGTCTTCCCAACTTGCCACAGTCTTGCCAAAGGAAATGAAGAGCTCAGATAGACTGCAGTAGTTCAGCGTGACTAATGAAGCCTCTATGACTTTTGCCAATGATGCGAGTCATACCGATAAGTTGCAAAATGATATAATTGCATCAGTAAGACACTTTCAATGTCTCACCGAGATGTGATTCTTTTCAAAAGAGTTTTGAATGCCTACAGAGTCTGCGTGGAATAAGCTCGACCAACCAGGAGGAGCTTAGGTGAGCCATGGCAGTCTGATCAGAATGAAGAATGTCAATGAGATGAATGCAACATGTATTTGTTGTGAGCTCAGGGCATTCAAAGCGTTCAACCGAAGTGGTTTGAACGGGACATGACGCCAAGATCAGAATGAATGCAGTAGCTACGAAATATCTAAAGAAGGTTTCTCCAGGCAGTAGCTCTTCACCGACACACATAGCATGGACACACAGGGGTTCTGCATTAAATTTAGTCAAAATATCCAGGGAAAAATCTACTCTGAGGACTGATATTTTGTAAGCCCTAAGGGGCCGACACAGTTTGATATATAAGGTATTTTTTCCCTTTTTGTAAGTATTTCGGATTATACACTCTGAAGAGTTAGTGATTCTTATCTATCCTTTCTCAACTAAATGTATGTTTTGTAACTCAATTGGAATCTGGAATACAACACAGAGTTCACTAGGAAAGCAAGTGTTAATTTTTATACTACTCTCATTTTTGTATGTTAGCTTATTCAAGTCTTTTCTTTAATAGTGTTTCTTTTAATCTGTATTCATACCAGAAAGTTGTGAAGTTCTTTTCTTCCTTCTTAAGATATGTATGTAGATCAAACCTGTCAAGAATGATGCATAAGACTGAAGGGGTTATGTGAGTAAGTAAAGTAATTGCAGTTAAGTTTTCTTAGTGTGTTTGCATCTTGTTTTCATTTCATGATTTCTCATCAAAACTCGGTGTATCACCATAGGAATAGTTCAGTTTAGTTTCATCTTTTGTATGCATCCTTCTCCTTTTACCTTTACAAGATCGTTAGTTTAGGTGCTACCCAAAGGAAGCCATCCTTCTCCAGAGGTTCATTTCAGCTATAGGTGACCCACAGCCTTGAAATGATCCCATGTTTCTCTAGAAAGCTCAATTTTTGTAAACTTTGCATAGGGTACATTTCTAGGTGACAACATATACAAGAGTTAAGAGTTAAGCACATAAAGGTTTTCATTGACATCTCACCAAGTAGACCACCCGACAGGGGTATTGAGCACATCATAGAGCTAGAGGAGGGTGCTAAAGCTATGACAATAACCCCTTACAGGCATCCAAAATGACTAAAATATAAAATAGAAAAAACCATTAAAGAGCTTCTCACAATGGGTTACATTAGACCTAGAAAATCACCATTTGCCTCATTAGTGATCTTGGTTAAGAGAAAGGATGGTACCCTATGCATGTGCATTGACTATAGGATGCTAAATAAGAGGACAATCAAAAGCAGGTACCCTATCCCACGAATTAATGAGCTGATCGATGAGCTTCATGGCGCCCATCATTTCTCAAAAAATGATTTGAGGTCTAGCTATCATCTAATTCAGGTCAAAGAGCAGTATATAGAGAAGATGACATTCTAGTGCCATTGCAAACACTTCAAGTTTTTTGTTATGCCATTTGTGCTAACCAATCCACCAACAACTTTTTAGACCACCATGAATAGAATCTTCCATCCACAGTTGAGGAAGTTTGTACTTGTTTTCTTTGATGACATCTTGGTGTATAGTAGAACATGGGAGGAGCATCTTGCTCATCTAGATACAGTGTTGGGAATTCTGGATAGAGAGTCTTTGTATGCAAAGGAGTCAAAGTGCGAGCTTGGCATGAAAAAAATATTATATTTAGGCCACATCATTAGTGCAAAGGGTGTGCGGAAGGATCCTAATAAGATCCATGTTATCAAAGATTGGCCGACTCTAAAGAATCTCACTCAGCTACGTGGATTCTTGGGTTTGTGTGGTTTCTATCACTGGTTTGTCAGCAGATACTCATGTCATGTAGCACCACTCATTGATTTGATGAAGAAGGGTGCATTTATATGGACTCCTGAGGCACAAAAGTGTTTTATGAGGTTCAAACAGATTATGACTACATGTCTCGTCCTTGCTTTTTCTGACTTCACGAAACCTTTCAAGCTTTAGTGTGATGCTTTGGGAGAGGGGATTGGTGATGTGATTATGCAGGATAAGCACTTGATTGCATTTGAGAGTAGGAAGCTCAGAGGACCAGAGAGGAGTTATAGTATTTATGATAAGGAGATGTTGGCCATAATGCACGCTTTGCCCAAATTCAAGCAATATCTTATTGGCAAAAAAATTTGCATAAAAACTTATCATAATAGCCTGAGACATTTCTTGGGGTAGCGAGACCTTAATGACCGTCAACAAAAATGGGCCAGTAAACTTCAATCATATGACTTTGACATTACATATTTCAAGGGTACTCAAAATGTTGTCACTAACGCCTTATCTCGCCGACCACTCTTGAACGCTATGGTTCAGATCTTAGAGGATTGGAGGCATTTGATAGTGGCACAATATGCCAAGGATACATGGGAATTAGGGATCATTGAGGGGTCAGTTTAGGACAACAAATATACAGTTGTAAATGAGCTCATCATTTACAAGGGCAGGATCTATTTGACTCCAAGGTCAGAGATGAAGAGCATTATATTGTGGACTTTCCATGATGTGTCCACTCCAAGACACCTAGGGTATTTCAAGACTTACAGGTAGATCAGGGAGAGGTTTGCTTGGAAAGGGCTTAAAGCAAATGTTCTTCAGTATGTTAGAGAGTGTCTCGTTTGTCATCAGAACAAACAAGAGCACACCTACCCGGTAGGATTACTGCAACCTCTTTCAATTCCTAATAGGAAGTAGGAATGTTTGTCCATGGACTTCATTATGGGCTTTCCTAAATCCTAGGGGAGGGATTGTATATATGTGGTTGTAGATCGGTTAACAAAATATGCCCATTTCTTTCCAATTGTAGCTACATACACGGCTACATAGGTGGCAAAGTTATTTTTTCGAGAGGTATTCAGGCTACATGGGTTACCTCGGAGCATAGTTAGTGACAAGGAAAACCGGTTCTTGAGTCACTTTTGGCAGGAGATATTTAGACTCTATCAGACTGAACTCACCCCATGTACCAACTACCACCCGTAGATTGAAAGCCAGATAGAGATAGTTAATAAATGGGTGGAAAGTTACCTCAGGAACTACATAGCTGGGCAACAAAAGGCTTGGGTTAAGTGGATTCACCTATGCGAGTATTTCTATAACTCCACTTATCACATGTCGATATAGATGACACCATTCTTGGCGTTATATGGATATGAGGCCTCGAATTTCCTTGATTTACCATTGGGCAACACTAGAGTGCCTAGTGCTAATGACTTATTGTAGGAGAGACAAGACATCATGAGGGCTCTCAAGGAGAATATTGCTAAGGAACAAAATTATCAAAAACAATATGTAGATTAGAGGAGGACTGAGAGATCTTTCAAGGTTGGGGACATGGTATATTTGATGTTGCATCCATATCGCCAGTAAACACTTAGGAAGAGCAGTGCCGATAAACTTAAACCATGCTACTATGGGCCTTTCCAGATTATCAAGCGAGTTGGTGAGGTAGCATATGAGCTTGACCTATCATTGGATAGTAGGGTACACAATGTTTTCCATGTATCACACCTCAAAAAGGTGTTGGGACATCATGTGATTTTGTCAGCAGTGTTGCCACCCCTAGATGATGAGGGGAAACTAATTCTAGTCCTTGAGGCTATCTTGGATTTCAGAGAGAGAAAGTTGCAAAGACAAAACATCTGAGAATACTTAATCAAATGGAAGGATTTTCTAGTAGAGGATGCCACCTAGGAGGGTGAGGAGATATTGCAGCACCTGGAATTGAGATTGCTTGGGAACAAGCAATTTCAAGGAGGGCGGACTATAATGTACCCTCCAAGTTAGTCATCAATCATTAGTGAGATTAGCCTATCATTTTGGATAGAGGGTCTTCTGAGCCTTGTATCATCTCCAGAGTTCAGTGGTTTCTAGTCTTGGCTTTCGTTTGATGCTCACAGGGCTTTGTTTGCTATACTTACTATTTATAGTAAGTCAAAAGATGGTTGGGAGAGACCCTTACTATTTTTAGTAAGGCACATGGTCGTATGGAGATTCACAAAGTTGATCCCAGTTTCAGTTGGTTTGATGAAATATGAAATATTAAAGGAGATATTAAAGTTTAAATGGCTCAATTAATATTTTAATTATAAAAGGAGGTATTATAAAGTTATAATTTAACTTTATAACTTTGAGGGGTCAATTCATCATTAAAAGGGGGCCAATTATGCAATTAAGTGTTAGGCATCCATTCCAAGGTTATTAAAGGGGGTGAAAATTAAATGAAACAAATATTATAACATTTAATTGTTATTAAATTGCTTTTTTGGAGGAAATTGACCTCTCCTTAGAATTATATATATTTCAGCCTTGTGAAAATAAATTAATTCTATTGAGCAGTTGATGTAATGAAAATTGTCTCTGAGAAGGGAGCCAAGGGTTTCATTCTTCTTCGAGCCATTGGAGAATGGTTCATTCTTCAGTGTTGCAGCCATTTGAGGTGGTAAAATACCCATTGAATTTGGCTTCTGGGAGAGCTTCATATAGAGGTTTTATTTGAGCTTAACAGTGGAAGAAATCATAGGGTTTTTGAGAGAAAATAGTCATTCAGAAGATTCACGAGATTTGAGCAGAGATTTAGGTGAACATTGGCACAAATTCAAGAGGGTTTGATTTACTTTTTGCATCCATTCATTTGCAGCAAAGGGGCAGCTCATATAGAGGGGCAATTTTGGCCAAAGCGACATCAAAAAAATCCAAGTAAAATCTAGAAGGGGGCACCTAGCCTTGTAGTTACCAGCCATAGCAAATTTGAGGAAAAATGCTTCATAACTAGTGAGAATCAAAGCTCTTTGTGATGTGCTTTTTTTGCAGAAAATTTATAACAACCATTGTAGTTCTTTCTTTCTGGGTATGCTTGTATACAGACTTTCCTTTGGAGTTGATCAATAAGATATATTAGTTGTGAAGCTGCATTTCATTTTAGTCATTGTATTTCATTCTATATCTTTCATTCTGTTTCATTATTTGCAAAAATTCAAAAAAAGCAAAAATTCCTTGAAAACACAAAAGAATTGAAAAACAAACGAACAAAAAAACAAACACCGGTAGTTGGGGTCAGACAAGTTCTTACATCTTTTTATTGACTCAAAGGTACCCCTATGACCCAATACAATGCCCAACCCACCTTACCTTGGTCTTACATTCTGCCAAATTGTGGCTAGGAAGGGGTGCCATGCCGGGGCAAGAGTAGTCTCTTGAGGATGTAACAACCCATAAGCCATGTGCATCCGATAAACCCATACCTTGAAGTCAATATTAAGACCATACGGAGCATACCCATGACTTTTCTATCTATTTTTTTATTGACTTAGAGGTACCCCTACAACCCAACACAACACCCAACTTGCCTTACCTTGGTCTTACATTTTTCCAAGTTGGGGAAGGGGTGCCACGTTGGGGCAAGAGTAGTCCTTTGAAAATGTATGTAACAACCTATAAGTCATGTGCATCGAATAAACCTAGACCTCAAAGTCAAACCTAAGACCATGCAGAGCATACCCCTGACTTTTCTTTCTATTTTTTTATTGAGTTAGGGGTACACCTATGACCCAACTAAACACCCAACCTGCCTTACCTTAGTCTACCATGTTGGGGTCTGGAAAGGGTGCCACATCGAGGAAAGATTAATCCCTTAAGGATGTATGCAACAACCCATAAGCCATGTGCATTGGATAAACCCAGACCTTGAAGTCAAACCTAAGACCATGCAGAGCATACCCATGACTTTTCTTTCTGATTTTTTATTGACTCAAGGGTACCCATACGACCCAACACAATGCCCAAACTACTTTACCTTGGTCGTACATTCTACCAAGTTGGGATCAAGAAGGGGTGTCACGCCAAGGCAAGAGTAGTGCCTTGAAGATGTATGTAACAACCCATAATCCATGTGCATCGGATAAACCTAGACCTCGAATTCAAATCTAAGACCATGTGGAGCATACCCATTACTTTTCATTCTATTTTCTTTATTGACTCAGGGGTACCCCTATGACCCAACACAATGCCCAACCTACCTTACCCTGGTCTTATATTCTGCCAAGTTGGGGTCGGGAAGGGGTGCCACACCGGGGCAATAATAGTCCCTCGACGATGTATGTAACAACCCATAAGCCACGTGCATTAGATAAACGTAGAATTTGAAGTCAAACCTAAGACCATGAGAATACCTATTACTTTTCTTTCTATTTTTTTATTGACTTAAGGGTACCCCTACGACCCAACCTGCCTTACCTTGGTCTTACATTCTACCAAGATGGAGTCAGGAAGGGATGATACACTAGGGCAAGAGTCATCCCTTGTGGATGTATGTAACAACCCATAAGCCACGTGCATCTGATAAACCCAGACCTCAAATTCAAACCTAAGACCATACGAAGCATACCCATGACTTTTCTTTCTATTTTTTGTATTGACTCAGGGGTACCCCTATGACCCAACAAAATTCAAAACTTGCATTACCTTGGTCTTACATTCTATCAAGTTGGGGTCGGGAAGGGGTACCATGTCAGGGAAAATGTAGTCCCTTTAGGATGTATGTAATAGCCCATAAGCCATGTGCATTAGATAAACCCAGCCCTCAAAGTCAAACCTAAGACCACACAGAGCATGCCCATGACTTTTCTTTCTATTTTTTTATTGACTCAGGGTTACCCCTATGACCCAACACAATGCCTAACCCGCCTTACCTTGGTCTTACATTTTTCCAAGTTGGGGTCAGGAAGGGGTGCTATGTGAGGACAAGAGCAGTCCCTTGGGGATGTAACAACCCATAAGCCACGTGCATCAGATAAACCTAGACTTCAAAGTGAAACCTAAAAACATGTGGAGCATACCCATGACTTGGTCTTACATTTTTCCAAGTTGGGCTTGGGAAGGGGTGCCACACAGGGGCAAGAGTAGTCCCTTGATGATGTATGTAACAACCCATAAGCCACATGCACAGATAAACCTAGACCTCGAAATCAAACTTAAGACCATGCGGAGCATACCCATGGCTTTTTTTCAATTTTTTTATTGACTCGAGGGGTACCTTTGCAACCCAACACAACACCCAACCTGCCTTAACTTGGTCTTACATTCTGCCAAGTTGGGGTTGGGAAAGGGTGTCATGCTAGAGTAAGAGTAGTCCCTTGAGGATGTATGTAACAACCCATAAACCACGTGCATCAGATAAACCCAGACTTCAAAGACAAACCTAAGACCATGCGCAGCATACCTATCACTTTTCTTTCTATTTTTTTTATTGACTCAAGGTTACCCCTACGACCCAACACAATGCCCAACCCACATTACCTTGGTTTTACATTCTACCAAGTTGGGGTCGGAAAGGGGTTCCACATCGGGGAAAGAGTAGTCCCTCTAGGATGTATGTAACAACACATAAACCGCGTGCACCAGATAAACCCATACCACAAATTCAAACCTATGAACATGCAAAGCATATCCATGCCTTTTCTTTTCTATTTTTCTATTGACTTAGGGGTACCCCTACAACCCAACCCACCTTACTTTGGTCTTACATTTTGCCAAGTTGGGGTAAAGAAGGGGTGCCACACTAGGGCAAGGGTAGTCCCTTGATGATGTATGTAAAAAACTATAAGCCACGTGCATTGGATAAAATTAGACCTTGAATTCAAACCTAAGACCATGCAAAGCATACCCATGACTTTTCTTTTTGTTTTTTTATTGACTCAAGGGTACCCCTACGAACCAACACAATGCCCAACCCACCTTACCTTGGTCTTACATTCTGCCAAGTTGGGGTTGGGAAGGGGTACCACATCGGGGCAAGAGTAGTCCCTTAAGGATGTATGTAACAACCCATAATCCATGTGCATCAGATAAATCCAGACCTTGAAGTCAAACCTAAGACCATGTGCAACATACCCATGACCTTTCTTTTCTTTTTTTAATTGACTCAGGAGTACCCTTATGACCCAACACAATGCCCAAGCTACCTTACCTTGGTCTTACATTATGCCAAGTTGGGTCCTCGAAGGGGTGCCACGTCAAGGCAAGAGTACACCCTTGATGATGTATGTTACAACCCATAAGCCACGTGCATCGGATAAACTCAGATCTCAATGTCAAACTTAAGACCATGCAAATCATACCCATAACTTTTCTTTCTATTTTTTTATTAACTTAGGGGTACGCCTATGACCCAACACAATGGCCAACCTGTCTTACCTTGGTCTTACATTATGCCAAGTTGGGGTCGGGAAGGGGTGCCACGTCAAGGCAAGAATAGTTTTTTGAAGATGTATATATTAACCCATAAGCCACATGCATGGGAGAAACCCAGACTTCGAAGTCAAACCTAAGACCATACAGATCATACCCATGACATTTCTTTCTATTGTTTAATTATTTTAAGAGTACCCCTATGACCCAACACAACACCCAACCTACCTTATCTTGGTCTTACATTCTACCAAGTTGGGGTCGGGAAGGGGTTCCACATCAAGGAAAGAGTACATCCTTGATGATGTATATTACAACCCATAAGCCACGTGCATCGGATAAACCTAAAACTCGATATCAAACTTAAGACCATGCAGAGCATACCCATGACTTTTCTTTCTTTTTTTTTATTCACTTAGGGGTACCCCTACGACCCAACACAATGGACAACTTGTCTTACCTTGTTCTTACATTCTTCCAATTCTGGGTCAGGAATAGTTTTTTGAGGATGTATGTAACAACCCATAAGCCACATGCATGGGAGAAACTCAGACTTCAAAGTCAAACCTAAGACCATACAAATCATACCCATGACATTTCTTTTTTTTTTTATTATTATTTTGAGGGTACCCCTACAACCCAACACAACACCCAACCCGCTTTATCTTGGTCTTACATTCTACCAAGTTGGGGTTGGGAAGGGGTGCTAAGTTGAGCAAGAGCAGTCCTTTGAGTATGTATGTAACAACCCATAAGCCGCATGCATTGGATAAACTCAGACCTTGAATTCAAATCTAAGACCATGTGAAGCATACCCATAACTTTTCTATCTATTTTTCTATTGACTCAAGGTTACCCCTACGACCCAACACAACACCCAACCCACGTTATATTGGTCTTACATTCTGCCAAGTTGAGGTCATGAAGGGGTACCATGCCAGGGCAAGAGTAGTCCTTGGATGATGTATGTAACTATTACCTGATTTTCACCCATGGGCTCAATCAGGGGAAATTATGTCTTAAATTTGGCACGTGGATTAAATGTGGCTCCCATGAGGGTTGATCCCAATGTGCAGGTGTTTGGTTTTCATGAGAGGGTCCTCACCCGATGATATTTCACAAGGAGTTCTATTGGAAAGCATGCCTTGATCAGATTTGGCACAAATCTCATCAGAGAAGAAAGTTGACAAGACCCTCCTGTTGTCTTGCCAACTAGTAGTGTGTTCTATTTGTTTTAATACACTAGTCGCCAGGACATTCGGGTCGCCATGAGTCTTTATTTATCTCCATTTGGAAGGAGGTCATGCCGAAATCAGATCTTCATCGGGGAAAATAGATTTCAACGAGGAGACAAGAAGGACCTCTTTGTAATGTCCCAGCAGCTGAGTGATGTCTCACCGAAAGGATGGTGCCTTCAGAATAAGATGGTGGTCTCGGGGAGATGTCCTACCGACATGGGGAAGTCTTGGTGAAATTTTTTAGTTTTCCGTAGTGTCTTGGCGACCAAGCAGAGTCTCCTTGAAGTGAAAAGTCTTGGCGAAAGTTGTGAGCTCGGTGTAAAGTCCCGTCGACCAAGCAAAGTCTCCCCGAAATGAAATGAGCTCTCACCGAAACATATGGTTTCGCTAAGAAGTCTTACCAACCTAATGGGGTCTTGCTAAAGTAAAGAGAGCTCGGGGAAAAAGAAAGTAACTCGACATGATGTCTTGCCGATAGCGATGGATTTTCCAATAGAAAGGAATATCGGTATGACCAATAGAAACTCGCTATGAGCTCTTGCCGACGGTTGTGAGCTATACCGATGTTGTTGTAAAGTGTCTCACTGACATACAATTTTGGCTGAATGACTTTTGACTGTCTGGCGATCCCATGTAGCATTTGCTCAACCAATCGAAGGAAGCTACAGGCGAGTCGTGGCAGTTTGACTGGTGAGAGGAAGATCAACAGAGTGAAAGCGACGTGGATTTTCTATGAGCTAAGGAGCATTCGAATCAGCTCTTCAAGGAAGTTCAAAAGTGAACACGAAGGCCATTCCTGGAGCAACTCTTCATCGACATGGATAGCGGGGATGCAATATTAACTTCATAAAAAGATCTAAGGGCAGATCTTTAAAAACGTGGATATTTTTGTAAGCCCAGGGGGGCCGACACTTTTTTGTATATATGGCATTTTTTCCTTCTTGTAAAAGAGTTCTTCAGATGCTTTTATGAAGTTTGTGACCTTTGCAGTCCTCTCTTAGATTAGAAAACTTTTGTAACTCATTTTGGAGCATAATATATAGAGCTTACCTTGATCACTGTGGATGTTTCAAATTACCATCTTGTTCTTGCAAAGTGTTGTGCATTTCAGGTTAATGATCAAGTTATTTTGTGAATTTCTTTCATTCCTTTATAACTTTATCTTGTGTTTTCATGCCTTCCTTTGCAAAATTATCATTATACAAATCACAAACTGTGTTCACATGGTTACACATGGATTCTAAACTGTGAAAATCTTTTTCCTTTTTTGATAAAGTATGTGAATCAAACCTATTTGTGAAACATTAATGCTAAGCTTACAGAATTTTATGTGTAATCTTATGTTCATCGTCAATTTTCAAGTGTAACCTAAGTATTCCATTGCTCTTATCAGTTCGGTGTATCACCATAGTATTTAGTTTTATTTTTATGCACTCCTTCTCCCTTTTCCTTTACAAAATCAGTAGTGTATGTGACACCAAAGGAATTCGGCCTTCTTCATAGGTTGACCTCTGTTTATAAGTGACCCACAGCTTTAGAGGTATTCCCATGTTACACTAGATTGTTGAGTTTGCATTTTGCAGGGTGAAAATCGAGGAGATAATAGTTTTGGAATGCCTGGTGGGACTGAGAACTAATTATCAATCTCTCTTGTCCTTATGTTACTGCTGTTTGGTGTGTACAATGGTAGTTTCAGCCTCTTGGAGGCAAGTTCAATCACATACTTGGTGACTCCAAGTGTGGAAATTTTCTAGTTTTAGTAGCTCAAGTGCTCACATGTTTTAAGTCTTTGGAAGGAAATCTAATTTGAATGGAAAAAGGATGTCAGGTTTTCAAGAGAATATGGCCTTTTACCCTCCATTCCATGAAAACCTTGCATATATGTCCTCTTATTGACCATATTATACAGAATAGTCTGCTGTCATTATTCCAAATGACCCTGTACCAATAGAGTTCTAGCATTTTTATCATGCCTCTCACCCTCCCACTCCTACTCAATCTCAATGTTGCCCAACGCATGCTCAAAATCAACCACAGGAACTCATTTCTACACAAAAGCAATATGGTAGTTTCAATAACCAGCGCAAAAATGCTAATAAGGGAGTTAGGGATATTGATAAGATATTGCTTGATTTCCAAAGATAGATGGATGATATTAAGAGAGAGCAAGATTTTTTTGTGTAGGAGGAAGAGCTTGCTTGTCAATCTTATATTCAGCACCAACAGGATATGGAGGTCCAAGAGTATGAACAGGAGGTTGCTGCTAGACAAGTTGCAGCTAAAGAAGAGCAAATAAAAAGCTTACTTGCACAAAAAAAAAAGTAGGAGTTTCAATCATCCTTCCATGTTCCTGAACAACCTGTCTAGGAGGAGATTCCCAGGTTCAAATTTTCAAGTTTTAAGCAAAACTTACTTTTTGAGTTTCCAAGTCAGCCTTCTAGTTTTGAAATTCCAAGTTGGAAGGGAACATACGATCAACCCTGTGAGACTCCATTGTCAAATATTCAAATGGAACTAAGCTCTAATGTTCAGAAGGTAGAGGAGGAGCAACTTATTGATCAAGATAGGTTAACCCTCTGGGAAAAGCTTAAGAATGTGAATCCTTTACATCTAGCTATAAGGTGTTCTCAATTACAGCAGCAAAGGATTGAGTAGCAGGAAGACAAAGCGAAAGTAGCTGTTGAGAAAGGTCAATTTACAACTTGGAATAAGGGACTATCTCTATTCTCTTAGCTTGATGAAGAGGAGGTTATTGCTGAGTTTTTCTCAATACTAGAAAATGAGGAATCTAGACTTTTGCAAGAAGGTGAGGGGAATCAGGTTGAGTAGCTTGTTGTCATGGACATAGCTGAGAATCAAAAGGTAGAGTTAATCTTCTCATTTGATGATCTTCCATACTTCATTGACAAGGATGAAGAATTGGACCAACATGAGGTTGATGGAGGTAATGTTGATTTATTGTTGCATAAAGGTGAAGGTGAGTTTGAAGTCTTTACTTGCGAACAAGGAGGTTTAAGTAGGACTGTTCAGGGAGAGCCACATTTTGGTGTGCATGAAAATACCCATCAAGTTGAACAAGTCACTGAACTGGACTTACTGTTTTGCAAAGAGGGTGATTTTGATGCTTTATCAAAGCTAGATGAGAGTTGCATCAAGCCTGAAATTAGTCTTTCTATTCAGAAAAGTAAAGAAGACATTGAGGAGGATATGTTTTGGAATGATTTAGAAGCTTTCTGTACTAATTTGGGTACTAAACTATTACCTCTTGATGAAGTTAATCATGATCAACTCGAGCTTACTGAAGAAACTTCTTTTTTCTCACTAAGTCAGTCACAGGGGTTAGACTTTTCTAGCCAAGGCTATAAAACAACTATGAATGGGAAAGAGACCAGTAAGGAGAGATCAATTTTTGTCTTTACAACGGGCTATCTGATCAAAGATTTAGCCCAGATGGAGTTCAATAAAGTTCCAATGGTTAATCAAGCGTTCACACATGGAGCCACAGCTGAAAGTGGCATAAAGGATGTACTTGCAGTTGAAAAGGAGTGTGTTCAATTTACTTATCCTCCTTTGAATAAAAATGCATATGATCAGTTTAAGGAGGTAAGTGAGCTTGTCACCCTCTTTCATGAGGCAGTGCATTGCATTTTCAAACATTTTTTAGTGTACCATCTTTATTCAGCTGCCATTAAGCTTGAGAGTCATTGCATATTGAGGAGAAAGGGTAGCTATTTAAATCATCCTGTGGATGGTTTTGTTTGACCAATTTCTTATTGGTTAGTGTAGGGTGGGATAGGTTTTATGCTTTCAATAAGTGCTTCTGCACTTTAGTTTAATTGTTGTTTCATTTCCTAAGTGATGTTCCAACACTGTTAGATAGTTTCCTTTCTTCAGTTTTCCTATTTTCAATAAGTTTCCAAGTGTTCTAATGAGTTATAAATAAGTTACAGCCATGTACAAGCTGCTCTTGATCTATTTCTGAGTTGTCTCAATGACTCCATGCCCAATGGATAGGCCTAGGCTACTGGTTTTCATGTTTAGCAGGAAAACATCCAGTAAAGGTCACTAGAAATGTTACCCAATTTTCACCCACGGGCTCAATCGAGGGAAATTATGTCTTAAATTTGGAATGTGGATTAAATGTGGCTCCGATGAGGGTTGAGCCTAGCATGCAAGTGTTTGGTTTTCATGAGAGGGTCCTCACTCGATGATATTTCACAAGGAGGTCTATTGGAAAGCATGCCTCAATTAGATTTGGCACAAAACTCTTCAGAGAAGAAAGTCAGCAAGACCCTCCTGTTGTCTTGCCAACTAGTAGTGCATTCTATTTGCTTGAATACACCAGTCGCCAGAACATTCGGGTCACCATGAATCTTTATTTATCTCTGTTTGGAAGGAGG
Organism: Sequoia sempervirens; assembly: GCA_007258455.2. Classification (NCBI taxonomy): domain Eukaryota; kingdom Viridiplantae; phylum Streptophyta; class Pinopsida; order Cupressales; family Cupressaceae; genus Sequoia; species Sequoia sempervirens. The sequence goes on from VDFB02000003.1 coordinate 634,418,868, forward strand.
TCATGCCGAAAGCGGATTGTCATTGGCGAAAAGAGATGTCAACGGGGAGACAAGAAGGACCTCGCTGTAATGTCCCAGCGACCGAGTGATGTCTCACCAAAAGGATGGTGCCTTTGTAATAAGATGGTGGTCTTGGGGAGATGTCCTACCGACACGGGGAAGTCTCAACGAAAGTTTTGAGTTCACTGTAGTGTCTTGGTGACCAAGTGGAGTCTCCCCAAAGCAAAAAGTCTCGACGAAAGTTGTGAGCTCAGTGTAAAGTCCTCCCGACCAAGCAAAGTCTCCCCGAAATGAAATGAGCTCTCGCCAAAACATATGGTTTCGCTGAGAAGTCTTGCCGACCTGATGGGGTCTTGCCAAAGTAAAGAGAGCTTGGGGAAAAAGAAAGTAACTCGATATGATGTCTTGTCGATAGCGATGGATTTTCCAATAGAAAGGAATATCGGTATGACCAACAGAAACTCACTATGAGCTCTTGCCGACGGTTGTGAGCTATGTCGATGCTATTGTAAATGGTCTCACCAACATGCAATTCTGGCTGAGTGACTTTTGACCATCTGGCGATCCCATGTAGCATCTGCTTGACCAATTAGAGGAAGCTACAGGTGAGCCATGGTAGTTTGACCAGTGAGAGGAAGATCAACAAAGTGAAAGCGATGTGGATTTGCTCTGAGCTCAGGAGCATTCGAATCAACTCTTTAGGGAAGTTCAAAAGTGAACACAGAGGCCATTCTTGGAGCGACTCTTCACCGACATGGACAGTGAGGATGCAACATTAACTTCATAAAAAGATCTAATGACAGATCTTTAAAAATGCGGATATTTTTGTAAGCCCAGGGGCGCTGACACTTTTTTGTATATATTGCATTTTTTTTTTCTTGTAAAAGAGTTCTTCAGATGATTTTCTGAAGTTTGTGACTTTTTCAGTCCTCTCTCAGATTAGCAAACTTTTGTAACTCATTTTGGAGCATAATATACAAAGCTTACCTTGATCACTGTGGATGTTTCAAATTACCATCTTGTTCTTGCAAAGTGTTGTGCATTTCAGGTTAATGATCAAGTTATTTTGTGAATTTCTTTCATTCCTTTATAACTTTATCTTGTGTTTTCATGCCTTCCTTTGCAAAAGTATCATTATACAAATCACAAACTGTGTTCACATAGTGGCACATGGATTCTAAACTATGAATTTTTTTTTCCTTTTTTTGAAGAAGTATGTGAATCAAACCTGTTTGTGAAGCATTAATGCTAAGCTTACAGAATTGGATGTGTAATCTTATGTTCATCATCAATTTTCAAGTGTAACCTAAGTATTCCATTGCTCTTATCAGTTCAGTGTATCACCATAGTATTTAGTTTTATTTTTATGCAATCCTTCTCCCTTTTCCTTTATGGAATCAGTAGTTTAGGTGACACCAAAGGAAGCTGGCCTTCTCTGGAGGTTGACCTCTATTTATAAGTGACCTACAGCTTTAGATGTCTTCCCATGTTACATTGGATTTTTGAGTTTGCATTTTGTAGGGTGCAAATCTAGGAGATAATAGTAAGAACCCATAAACCATGTGCATTGGATATACCTTAGACCTCGAAGTCAAACATAAGACCATGCAGAGCATACCCATGATTTTTCTTTCTATTTTTTTATTGACTCAAGGGTACCCCTACGACCCAACACAATGCCAAACATGCCTTACCTTGGTCTTACAATTTTCCATGTTGGGGTTGGGAAGGGGTGTCACATCAAGGCAAGAGTAGTCCCTTGAGTATATCTGATGCATGTGGCTTATGGGGTTTTAAATACATCGTTATGGGTTGGTCTTACATTTTTCCATGTAACAAACCTTAAGCCATGTGCATTGAATAATCCTAGACCTCAAAGTCAAATCTAAAACAATACAGAGCATGCCCATGACCTTTTTTTCTATTTTTTTATTGACTCAGGGGTACCCCTACAACCCAACACAACACCCAAACTGTCTTACCTTGGTCTAACATTATGCTAAGTTGGGGTCAGAAAGGGGTGCCACATCAAGGAAAGAGTAGTCCTTTGAGGATGTATGTAACAACCCATAAGCCACATGCATCTAGTAAAATCAGACCTCGAAGTCAAACCTAAGACCATGTGGAGCATACCCATTACTCTCTTTTTTTTTATTGACTCAGGGGTACCCCTACGACCCAACACAACGCCCAAATAACCTTACCTTGGTCTTAAATTTTTCCAAGTTGGGGTCAGGAAGGGGTGCCATGCCAGGGCAAGAGTAGTCCCTTGAGGATGTTTGTAACAACCCATAAGCCACATGCATCGAATAAACCCAGACCTCAAAGTCAAACCTAAGAACATGTGAAGCATACCCATGACTTTTTTTTTCTTTTTTATTGACTCAAGGGTACCCCTACAACCCAACACAACACCCAACCTACCTTACCTTGTTCTTATATTCTACCAAGTTGAGGTCGAGAAGGGGTGTCATGCCAAAGTAAGAGTATTCCTTTAAGGATGTATGTAATAACCCATAAGCCACATGCATCGGATAAACACATATCTCAAAGTCAAACCTAAACCACGTGGAGCATACCCATGACTTTTCTTTCTATTTTTTTATTGACTCAGGGGTACCCCTATGACCCAACACAATGCCCAACCTGCCTTACCTTGGTCTTACATTTTTCCAATTTGGGGTCAGGAAAGGGTGCCACACTGAGGTAAAAGTAGTTCCTTGAGGATGTATGTAATAACCCATAAGCCATGTGCATTGGATAAACCTAAACCTCAAATTCAAACATAAGAGCATGCAGAGCATACCCATGACTTTTCTTTCTATTTTTTTATTGACTCAAAGGTACCCCTACAACCTAAAAAAACACCCAATCCACCTTACCTTGGTCTTACATTCTTCCAAGTTAGGGTCGAGAAGGGTTGCCACGTCAGGGAAAGAGTATTCCCTTGAGGATGTATGTAACAACCCATAAGCTACGCGCATTAGATAAATCCAGACTTCGAAATCAAACTTAAGACTATGTAGAGCATACCCTTTACTTTTCTATCTATTTTTTTATTGCCTCAAGGGTACCCCTATGACCCAACACAACAACCAACCCACCTTACCTTGGTCTTACATTTTTCCAAGTTGGGGTTGAGAAAAGGTGCCATGCCCAGGCAAGAGTAGTCCTTTGAGGATGTATGCAACAACCCATAAGTCATGTGCATCGAATAAATCTAGACCTCAAAGTCAAACCTAAGACCATGCAGAGCATACCCATGACTTTTCTTTCTAGTTTTTTATTGACTCAGAGGTACCCCTATGACCCAACACAATGCCCAACCTGCCTTACCTTAGTCTTACATTCTAACTTTAAGCCACGTGCATCAGATAAATCTAGACCTCGAAGTCAAACTTAAGACTATGCAAAGCATACCCTTGACTTTTCTTTCTATTTTTTTATTGCCTCAAGGGTACCCCTATGACCCAACACAACACCCAGCCTGCCTTACCTTGGTCTTACATTCTACCAAGTTGGGGTCAGAAAGTGGTGCCACGCCTGGGTAAGACTAGTCCTTTGAGGATGTATGTAACAACCCATAAGTCATGTGCATCGAATAAACCTAGACCTCAAAGTCAAACCTAAGACCATGCAGAGCATACCCATGACTTTTCTTTCTATTTTTTTATTGACTCGAGGGAACCCCTACGACCCAACACAATGCCCAACCTGCCTTACCTTGGTCTTACATTCTGCCAAGTTGGGGTTGGGAAGGGGTGCCACGCTAGGGCAAGAGTAGTCCCTTGAGGATGTATGTAACAACCCATAAGCCATGTGCATCAGATAAACCCAGACTTTGAAGTCAAACATAAGACCATGCAAATCATAGCCATGAATTGTCTTTCTATTTTTTTTACTAATTCAAGGGTACCCCTATGACCCAACTCAACTCCCAACTTGCCTTACCTTGGTATTAAATTCTGCCAAGTTGGGGTCAAGAAGGGGTGCCATGCCGGGGAAAGAGTAGTGCCCTGAGGATGTATGTAACAACCCGTAAGCCACGTGCATTGGATAAACCCATACCTCAAATTCAATTCTTGCGGAGCATACCCATGACTTTTCTTTCTATTTTTTAATTGACTCAGGTTTACCCCTACGACCTAACACAATGCCCAACGTGCCTTACCTTGGTCTTATATTCTACCAAGTTGGGGTTGGGAAGGGGTGTCATACCATGGCAAGAGTAGTCCTTTGAGGATGTATGTAACAACCCATAAGCCACGTGTATTGGATAAACCCAAACCTTGAAGTCAAACCTAAGACCATAAAAGCATACATATGACTTTTCTTTATGTTTTTTATTAACTCAAGGGTACCCCTATGACCTAACAAAACACCCCACACGCGTTACCTTGGTCTTACATTCTGTTGAGCTGGGCTCGGGAAGGGGTGCCATGTTGGGGAAAGAGTAGTCCCTTGAGGATGTATGTAACAACCCATAAGCCACGTGGATCAGATAAACCCAGACCTCGAAGTCAAACCTAAGACCATGTAGAGCATACCTATGACTTTTCTTTCTATTTTTTTATTGACTTAGGGGTACCCCTAAAACCCAACACAATGTCCAACCCACCTTACCTTGGTCTTACATTATGCCAAGTTGGGCTTAGGAAGGGGTTCCATGCCGATGCAAGAGTAATCCCTTGAGGATGTATGTAACAACCCATAAGACACATGCATCAGATAAACCCAGACCTCAAAGTTAAACCTAAGACCATGCAGAGCATACCCATGACTTTTCTTTCTATTTTTTTATTGACTTAGGGGTACCCCTACTATCCAAACACAACACCCAACCCACCTTCCCTTGGTCTTACATTCTACCAAGTTGGGGTCAAGAAGTGGTGTCATGTTGGGGCAAGAGTAGTCCCTTGAGGATGTATGTAACAACCCATAAGCCACATTCATTGGATAAACCCAAACCTTTAAGTCAAACCTAAGACCATGTGGAGCATACCAACCTGCCTTACCTTGGTCTTATGAGTTGTTATGCAACAACTCATAAGCCATGTGTATTGGGTTAACCCAAACCTAAAAATCAAACCCATGACTTAAGCCTCCTCCGCTATTTGTGTGGGCTCTAGGATGGACCCGACTTCTATTCCTTCTTAGGAGATAGAATGAAGGTATGGAGATCAATTTTTTAATTGAATTTTAGCATAGATAAGCCAATTACTATCTATCTCTAACATCATCAAATGATTGAAAACATGTTAGTATTGAAAATTGAAAGAGAAAGAGAAAGATATAGAGGATGTATGTAACAACCCATAAGACACATGCATCGAATAAACCCAGACCTCAAAGTTAAACCTAAGACCATGAAGATCATACCCATGACTTTTCTTTCTATTTTTTTATTGACTCATGGGTACCCCTATGACCCAACACAATGCCCAAATTTCCTTACCTTGGTCTTGCATTCTGCCAAGTTGGATTCGAGAAGTGGTGTCACATTGGGGCAAGAGTAGTCCCTTGAGGATGTATGTAACAACCCATAAGCCACATTGATTGGATAAACCCAGACCTTGAAGTCAAACTTAAGACAGAGCATACCAACCTGCCTTACCTTGGTCTTACGAGTTGTTATGCAACAAATCATAATCCACGTGTATTGGGTAAACCCAAACCTCAAAATCAAACCCAAGACCATGAGGATAATACCCATGACTTAAGCCTCCTCCACTATTTGTGTGGGATTTAGGATGGACCTGACTTCTATTCCTTCTTCGTACAGAGAATGAAGGTATGGAGATCAATTTTTTAATTCAATTTTAGAATAGATAAGCCAATTACTAATTGTCTCTAACATCATCAAATGATTGAAAACATGTTAATATTAAAAATTGAAAGAGAAAGAGAAAGAGAAAGAGAAAGAGAGAAAACATGAGGGGAAGGAATGGAATTGATAAATTAGATATAAGGAAATATAATGGAAAATTAAATCTAGATATAAAATAAAGAAAAGAGGAAGGGGTGTCTCTACGATCCAACCCAACAACCAACTCGTCTCACCTTGGTCTTATATTCTACCAATTTAGGGTTAGGAAAGGGTGTTAAGTAGGGGCAAGAGTAGTCCCCCAGGGATGTATGCAATAGCTCATAAGCCACATGCATCAAGTAAACCTAAAACTCGAAGTCAAACCCAAGACCATGGGGAGCATACCTACAATTTCTCTTTTCTTTTTTTATTGACTCAAGGGTATCCCTAAGACCCAACCCAACACCCAACTTGCCTTACCTTGGTCTTAGATTTTTCCAAATTGGGGTTGGGAAGGGGTGTCATGTCGGGGCAAGAGTATTCCCTTGAAGACGTATGTAACAACCCATAAGCCACATGCATCAGATAAACCCAAACCTTGTATTCAAACCTAAGACCATGCACAACATACCCATGACTTTTATTCCTATATGTTTATTGACTTAGGGGTGCCCCTATGACCCGACACAATGCCCAACCCACCTTACCTTGGTCTTACATTCTACCAAGTTGGGTTTGAGAAAGGGTGTCACTCTAGGGCAAGAGTAGTCCCCTAAGGATGTATGCAACAACATGTAAGCACATGCATCAGATAAACCTAGACCTCGATGTCAAATCCAAGACCATGGGAAGCATACTCACGACTTCTCTTTCTTTTTTATTGACTCAAGGGTATCCCTACAACCCAATCCAATGCCCAACCTGCCTTACCTTGGTCTTACATTCTGTCAAGTTGGGGTCGAGAAGGGGTGTTACACTGGGGCAGGAGTAGTCTCATGGGGATTTATTCAACAACCTATAAGCCACGTGCATCGGGTAAACTCAGACCTCAAATTCAAACCCAAGACTATGTGGAGCATACCCATGACTTCTCTTTCTTCCATTTTTATTATCTCATGGGTATCCCTACCGCCCATACCAATGCCCAACCTGCCTTACCTTGGTCTTACATTCCATCAAGCTAGGGTGAGGAAAGGGTGTCACTCTGGGGCAAGAGTAGTTTGTCAAGGATGTATGTAATAGCCCATAAGCCATGTGCATCAGGTAAACCCAGATCTCAAAGTAAAACCCTCAAGACCATGGGGAGCATACCCACAACTTTTTTTTTTTTATTGACTCAAGGGTATCCCTACGATCTAGCCCAATGCCGAACCTGCTCTACCACGTTGGGGTTGAGAAGGGGTGTTTTTAATTCAATTTTAACATAGATAATCCAATTACTATCTATGTTTCTAATATAATAAAATTATTGAAAACATATTATGTATTAAAAATTGAAGGAGAAAGATAATAGGAAAATAGATCTAGATATAAAATAGATAAAATGAGGAGTGAAAGATAAAAATTTAAAAAAAAAATAGAAATAAATAGAGAGAAAGAGGTAGGGACATGGTGAGATAACAAAGGAAAGGTTGTGAGAGAAAGTCAAAAAGATAAATAGTAGACAAAAATAATAAAAATATAAAAAATGAATAATTAAAATTATCGAAATTAAAATAAATAAAAAATAACATAGAGATGAATAAAATAAATAATGAATGACCAAAAAAATAGAGAGAGAATGAAGATAGAGAGATAAATATTTACTCACGTAAGCAATTTGAATAAATAATAAACAAAATCAGAAAGATATAAAAGACATAAATAAAGTGGAGAGAGAATTCCAAACATAAAGATAAAGATTAAAAAAGGTGTCTAGGGAAATGAAAAACAAAAAGAGGGACAATAGAAGAAGCATTGTACATTGGAAGAAGAGTCATAGAAGAAAGTTAAGAAATTGATATTTAGGATGAACATGTAAATCAGTAACTAGAACTTTAAGAGTATTGACCTAAAGAAAAGATCATTAAATCCTTTCCAAAATTGGGTTAGAATTCATAGATTAACAATAGTATGGAGGAGCAAAACCAAATTCCCCTCATGTGAGTGTGAGTAACTAATTATAATCAATCTCACGGAAGAAGTGGAATTAAGAGGAAGAAGAGGTTTGCCAAAATTTGGTGGTGTTTTAGATATAATAAGAGATAAATATGTTGTCCATATAAATGGTTGTGGCTTTTGGAATTTTTGTTAGAGAGTCAAGCTTTTGAAATCCCATCTTTAGGATACTGAGAGTGAAGTTGAAAAGTGAGTGCAAATCGTAAAGAAATGGCGAAAGAAGTCCACTAGTCAAGTTCAATGTAGAGTGTTTGATGTTAGAGGAGAGGTAAGTGATAGAAGAAATGTGTGTGTCAAGGTAATTCTAATGTAATGAGTTTTACAAAAATACATGAAGAATGTCCAATATTTAATTTAAAGTTAAGTTAAATTTAGTAGATAAGTAAAAGTGAGTTTAATCCTACTATTAGTGTGTTGAGTTTCTATAACAACTCTAAAAAGAAAAAATATGGGGCTTTATTATATGAAAAAAGAGTATGAGATACAACTCAAAGAGGGATACTAATTGGAAGAAGAAAAGTTGGATTTGTTGATCTTGGAGAGATGTTGGGATTCATGCAAGACAAATTGGATGCTATAGAGACAACATAAAAAAGAGGAACTGTTGTAGAAGACAATACAAAATATTGATGTTTGGGACAACTAGAAAATAAGGAAGGGTATAAAGCTAGAGAAAATATCATCAAAGCTATTATAAAATTGAGAGAAAAATAAAAAAATTGATATCCCTAATTCTATAGATGGGATTAGAATTAAAATATTATTTAATATATGAGAAAATAGATGACCTCAAGAAATTAAAGTTGGCATGCACCAAACTAAAAGGACTCCATAAAGTGGGATTAAGAACACTTTGAAAAAGTTAGAATGAGAAATGGAAAGATAACAACTTGGAACACAAATTCAAAGTTAAAAGGGTAAAACTTTGGATGTTGATTATACATTGAGTTTGTTTAGGAATCAAAGGATGAGTGTGAAAGTATAATTTGACCATAAAGACATGTCAAATATGAAAAAATGAAAATTACCACATGTAAATGGTATTTACCTTTCCATTTAATATTAATTTGACATCACTAAGCTGCATTCTATCTAAAAAGCATATCAATATGCTTCAAGAGAATTATAGAATTTGTCAAATCTACAAAGTGTTGAAGGAATGGGGTATAAGGATAGAAGGAAAATCATTGTCAATGATAAGTAAGTTTAGGAACAAAAATTATATAAGTATTTTGAGAATTATTCAAGAGTGATATGTTTATTTGGATGTGTTCAAGTTGGACTTCTATGTACTTTGATAGGTTGATTATTATTTGCTCATACCTCTTAACACATGATCAAATTAGTATTAGGGAAGGTTCAAATCATCCATTTTTTAGTTAAATTTAGAAAAATTGAATTTAACTCAATTTGATTTTAGTTGGAAGTAATATTTGGATTAATCCTAGCACAATAATTTGAGCTACTATGAGAAGTCAATGAGAGAGAAGTCATTGGGTGTTAACCTCATAAAAGAGGAGAGTTATATTAGACAAAAGATGAATAAATATTGTAAGAAGAAGAGGATGTTAAGCACCAAATGTTGTTGAGCTTGTAGAGATGGTGATAGTAATGCAAGAATATTTTGATACTATAAAGATGGCATAGAGAAGAAGAGTTCAATCGACATGTATCCCTCTAATCAAATCACATTATTAGAAAGAGTTTGAATGTAAAAGAAAAGATAAGTACTAAGAAACATGTGATTAATGGTCAATTTTGTTATGAAGTTTCAATCTTGAAGCAAAGCATATGCGTGCAAAGGATTTTATTTGGAAATTACACACATGTAAGGGAATTCCAAATAGAAGACAAAAAATTTCTAGCCACGTAAATTTTAAGGACGTCTACTAATAAGATATATAAAATATCCTAGAAAAATAATTGGAACCAAAAGGAAAACCTAGAACTATTCTAATCAACAATTTTTTTTTGTTGCATTTTTTATATTTCTTCGAAATAATAAAAATTGAGGTTTGTCATACAAAATTGGATAATATTAGTATTCCAAATGTCAATTTGAATTCCAACTTGTTGCTTAAGAGTTTTCGTTCTCAAGAATCCCAATCTCTACACTTGTAGGCTTGCATTTCTAAGCTATAACTTTGTTGAACCACAATATATAGCTTGGGAAAAGAATTTTTATTTTATTTTTTCAAATTTCAAGTGCATCACTTCTCCTCTTCCTAGTGCATTATATAAATCAATCTCTCCTTTTCCATTGCACCTTAATCAAAGGAAATATATCACTCAAATCTCGGTAGTAACCAGACATTTAATTAACAACTCAATCCCTCAAATTAAGGTGGTCAATTAGCAAGTTAGAGGCCAATAAAACCATCTACTTGCATTGTTAAGAATACAACAGATAGCAATAACAAATTTAATAAATTCCTACTACAATGTTGTTCCTCATTCACATGAAGATTCATTATATAAACTCAAAATGAACTAAAACTAAATTGATAATTACTTGGTGGTAGATCAAGTTAACTGATATATTCCATTAATCAATTTTCCCTAATTGACAAGTATGGATAAATGTGATACCAATACAACACAACTACTATAACTAAAAGACATGATCCTATATAATTACCAACAAAGACTTAATGTTGTTGACTAAAAATGGGACATTACAAGTTCTCCCTCCCCAAACTCGCTTGCCCTCAAGCAAGACAATACTAGGTGATCTATGATATTAGACAAATCCAAAGTAGTATCCTCTCAAGGTAAACCTTTCCATCACACCAAGAACTCAATCCATACTCAATTCAACACACTTCTCTCTAGTTCCAAGTATTTTCTTAAGCACTAACAATAACTTTCCCCCATCATCAAGGTGTGGAGGCTTAGTTGAAAGTGTTATTTTCTATCACACATTTTTGAATAGGATAAACATTTTTTTTGTGGATCCAACTAATAAGTCACTTTTCCAAAAGTTGAACCATTATGTAAGGTCCATTAAGTGGGGTATGAATTTTTCAATCCACTATTTTTCAAGAATGACTACTTGCAAGCTACAACTAGAGGAAAATCATGTCTCCTACCTCTAAATTCCTCTCCATTCAATCATTGTTAGCATAAAATTTTGCTAATTTATGCATTCTTAAGCTGATCACATGAACCTATCAAAAATTATCTACTCTACTGAATGAAGTCTCTTGCTATGGTTTCTTGTGTCTCTTGAAGTGTTACTTCAACAAATATTGGAGTATCATGTGGTAGGTAGTATTGTAGCAATACTCCTCTATGTGCAACCACCATATGCAAGTTGTCTAATGAATAGTCACAAAAAATCCTCACATACCCCTCAACCCACTTGATTAATATCTCCATCTTCCAATCCCTATGGGGGTGATAATTGGTTCTATGTTTCAACTCTATCCTTGTCAATCTAGATAAATCTTACCAAAAATTACTCATGAAATTTGCATCCTTATTATTAACATAGTATAGAGAAGTCTATGCAATTGAAATATTTCCATAAAGAAAATTTTTGCTACCTATGTAGCCTTGAACTCATTAGGAATGGAGATGGAGTGGGAAAACTTTGTTAAACAATCAACGAAGATACAATTTATTCCCCTACTCAAGGCAAGCATATAATGAATTCCATTGACATAGATTCCCATATCCGTTAGAGAATGGGGAGGGGTTGAAGAAAACTTACTAGGATGTGGTTTCATGTTTCATCATTTGAAACACTTTACAATCTTGTACATGTTGCAATACTTCCTCTTTCAAGCCTTTCCAAGTGAGAATTATGTAATGTTGCAACAATTTTATGTTTCAACTTGAGGGCGGGTGCATGAAGTTGGTCGCACTTTTGTGGCCAAATGGGAAAAAAACTTGGAAACACATAACGCGAGCACGTTATGTGCTGTTAAAAGAAAAAAAAAAGTGAAATGTGTATCATTTGCTTTTCACTGTTTCTCAGCTCTGCCCGCGGCCAAAAACCCTCATTTTCACGCTCGCGTTCTAGGAGGAAGGACTTCTGAAAATTTCATCAAGAACAATTGGATTTTGTCAGCAAATATGGTGCCACGACAACAAAGAGATGCAGGAGGTAAGTATTGTTTACTATTTGTTTTGAATTTGTTAGTTTGAAATTGATTTTGTTTGTTTTAGGTTAGATTTGATTGTTTTTTTTTAAAATCTATAGGAAATACTTCAAATCCTCAACAAGAAGAGGAGGTAAATCCTCAACAGAAAAATTCTCAACAAAATCAACCTCCCCCACCATTCTCTCAATTCCCTCTTGGCACTCAAGAAAATTTGAGGAGTGAAATTGAGAACAATAGAAAACAACTTGAGGATCTTATCAATAGGTTGAGTGATCCAAATGCTTCAACCATAGAAAGAATGATTCTAGAAAATTCATTGAAAGAAATGTTAAAAAATGTAGATGCAATCACCCAACAAATATCTGGATGGAAAGATAGGAGGCAGACAGCTAGGGCATATTATGTAGACAAATTATCATATAAATAAGTAAAAGATTTAGAAATTACTAAAGGTGATTTGTGCTCTCTATACACTGACCCTAAAAAATAATCAAAATCTTACCCTCAATGCAAAGAGGTTTCCTATTCATTGGTGCCACCACCAAGAGATTAAGAACCATTTTTATGAAAGATGGTATATGGTTTTTGATTACCCACCATGCAATAATTGTGAAGTCCCCCAATATTTTCTTAGGAAACTATACAATGAGTTTGTATTGAACCAAATCACAAATTATTTTGATATGAGGGAGTTCCAAGGGAGAGGTGGGGGTCAGCTCAGGATAGGCTCGGTGCACAGCTGGATCCTACACGGCATGGGAGATGACCTCTCGCTAGGTTTCCTCGTGAGTAGATTGTGATGCCTACCATTGTGAAGGAGAGTGCCAACATAGAGACATTGCAAGTGATCACAACTTTGACCCGGAGTGTCATCCATCACACTAGCCCTATTGTACAATGCCATCGAGGGGAGTCTTTAGGTGGTGGCCTTCGAACCCATGTGTGTCAATCTTGTGGGACGACTTGTTCATATGACCCTACTGACACTCAAGAGGGTACTACACAGGATCCATATGCTACTACATAGCCTGATCCGTATGCATCTACGGGGATGGAGAGGATGGCCGTCATTTTGCATGATGCATATGACATTGACACTCAGGTAAAATTCAGCATGTTCATTGAATTTAATTTATTAAATTTTGATTGTGTAATGCAAGATTAACTAATTTAGTTTTATTATTTTAATAAAATTGCAAGTTCACAGTGTAGAGAATAGATACACCAGCCATCCACCTACATATTTTTGTAGTACACCTATCGGTGGGGTATGTAAAGTTAGTAAACAATTATAAATTTATTACATGTGTTAATAGCATTGTTTTACGAATGGTATTTTAATATGCGATTTTGGATGTTGAACAGGGTACTATTGGAGGTTTCAAGGAAACACCTCTGAGTGCCAGTAGATTTGATCAAACATTCACGGAGGTAATATAGAATTTAAAGAGAACTTAAGTAATGAATTCTAAGTTTAATAGATTTGTGTAGTTTATATTCATATTATTGACCTTACGTTGCATTACACATCATTCAAACTCAAAGCATCACTTCAAATTTGATAACTAATAATTAGAAATATATTTGTTTAATACTTGTACTCAAAATTTTGTTCATTAGATCTCATACATTATAAGTCATCACATGGATTGCTATTGTAACTTTTTTGTGATTGAATAATTTGTTGTTTTATTTTCAGATGTTGGTGACAAAACACCACCAAATGTTACAAGGGCAATGGATATTGGTGTTTCCTCCACTATACAATCCTCGATGGCTCTGATAGGGGAGGTATGAGGAAAATTACTAAATTTCAATTTACATTCATTGTTATAGATGAACTAGTTCTAGTGAAAAATCAAACCATTATTGATTCATAGTTTAATTCATATTTGGATGGTTTATATAGGGCTTGAGCATGCCTGAGCATTGGCGTGCAAACATTTCCATCGAGGAGAGTGATCGTGAAATGGCCGTAAGTGATTATTTTGTTAAATATATTAATTTTTATAATGTAATTTCTATATATTAATGTCTTTACTTCTTATTGTAACAATTGAAACTTCACCAGAAGCTAAACACTAGGAGCAGTAGGAGCACTCCTTGAGCACAACAGAAATGAGTGACAGACTTATCGCCATTGGATCGCCCAGCAAAGGGAAAGAAAATTGTATTTGAACCAGAGCATGGAGAGAAATAGATTTTGAATGCACAGAGCCCTTTGTTGTATGCCTACATAGCAATTTTGTACATATTTTGTATTGGATATATTTGACATTATATGCCTATATGGCATTCTTGTAAGCCTATATGGCTATTTTGTAACTATATTTTATACTTATATCAACATATATTGATGTATGCGTACATAGCTATTTGCTTAAATCAAATCTTTTTATCGATGGTGTCCATATTTGAAAATTATAAATTCATGGTTCAATAGATATGAGTTACGTGTATTCAAGTGTATACTTTACAACTTAGACACATATATTTTTTGACTTATGTGTGAACATCGAAAAGTGTGAAAATTTCTGTGTTTGGAAGTCAAATGTAAGCCAATTTTGCAATTCTTAGTTCTTGCATACTCGATCTTATGTACTTATTCCTTCCTAGCACATATTGTGAATATTTCTCATTTGGTGCAGAAAATAGATTCCTCATTTTTGAATGACTCAGAGCAAAGAGATTCACAATAAGACTTTAGCATTGGAACACTACTCCATACTTCTCTTGTCTAGACCATAAAGGATTGAAAATTCTTAATTTGATGCAATGATAGTTGTGAGATGAGAATTTATATAACCATGCCTATTTTGAAACTTCGCATCTAATACTACATCAACAAGAACTTAAGAAGTGTTGCATAAGAGTGTTAGGTTTGATAGGCCTTCTCTTCCCTAAGGGAGGAGAGCTGCATCTTGAATTTTGAACAAAATTTTAAAAGAAAACATTTTACCTAAAAGCTTCAAACCTAGATGACATATTTGGCTAAGTCTATCTTGAAAATTATCAATGCATTCAAACTCTAAAGGAGATTCTCCCTGAAAAGAAAACTTTACCCTTTTCCCAAGGAAAGAAATTGCAACAAGTTGCATGATTTATCTTATTTCTTTCTCACAGTTCCTAGTCAATCATTCATGGCTCTGGATAGTTCCGTTCCAAGGCAAGGACACCCAAAAAAATCTATCATCAGTATCTTTCACGATCCACAAGAAAAGGTTTTGGGTTTTTTCATCGTAAATAATTATGTAACATTGTTTTCTTGTTTTCCTTCCACACAGAAAAATGTTCACACTTTTTAGATTGATCAATGATCAATAATGGTTGATTGTAAACACTTGACATTTTTATGTTTGAACTTTAATTTATAATTTCGTATCATGACATTTGAGTAGATCACTAATATTTTAATATTTCACTATGAAAGTGGTGGTGTATTTTTGCTATGTTATTTGACTATTAATATGGTGGTGTATTATGAACTTGATTATTGCTGCAAATGTGTATATATTTCTAATTTTTACATGTTTTTGTATGACCGAACCCAAAACGAACCCAACCCC